>JBBPBX010002844.1:44531-59524 GCA_038048925.1 Garcialebias charrua | reverse complement strand
ACTCTGATGCATGCTCAATAATCCAGGTAGAAAAATCTAAAAAAGCTAAGTCTGGTCCTCTGGACATTCAAAAAATAAAACAAAACAAAGCAAAAAAAATGTAGAAACGTTTCGTCTTTCGTCCGAAAGACTTCCTCAGTCTGAGTTGCTGTATTCAGCTCAGTCTTATAAATAGCACCCTCTCACAGTGTTGCACAACCAGTTGGCTGATGACAGCCTGAAACCAGTTGCTCACATGATCAAGGAGGGCCATCAGCCTAACAATGGATCATTAGCACCCTGATGGTTGTTTGCTATTCACAGAGGGCTGAGTGATACTAGCAATCACAGCATTGTAAGAGGGAGACAGTTGAACCCGGAGGCCTCCACCCCGGTTTAATGATGGACGGTTTCTTTTCACAAAGATGGCCTCCTTTACTCCTCTCTCAAACCATCGTTCCTCTCTATCAAGGATGTGAACATCTTCATCCTTGAAAGAGTGACCGCTGGCCTGGAGATGAGTGTAGACCGCAGAGTCCTGACCTGATGCTGTTGATCTTCTGTGCTGGGCCATCCTTTTGGCCAGTGGCTGTTTAGTTTCCCCAATGTAAGACTGATCACAGCCCTCCTGACACTGAACAGCATACACAACATTACTCTGTTTGTGCCGGGGGACTGGATCTTTGGGATGAACCAGTCTTTGCCGTAATGTATTTTGGGGTTTAAAAGCCACTGGGACGTTGTGTTTAGAGAATAAACGTCTCAATGTCTCTGAAACTCCCGCAACATACGGAATGACCACTGGTCTGGGTCTGGGTTCCTTCTTTTCACCTGATGGCTGGCTGGAGTCCTGTTTGGGTTTCTTCTCTGCTTTCAGGAAGGCCCAGTTAGGATATCCACATTTCCCTAGAGCCTGTTTTGTGTGTGATTTCTCCTTCTGTCTGGCTCCTAAGTTAGTGGGGACGCTGTCTGCTCTGTGATACAGAGTCCTGATGACTCCTAACTTGTGCTCCAGAGGGTGATGGGAGTCAAACTGTAAATACTGGTCTGTGTGGGTGGGTTTGCGGTACACCTCAGTTTGCAAATTTCCTCTATCAGAAACTGAGACCTCACAGTCCAAGAAAGCCAACCTGCCATTTTTTACATCTTCTCGTGTGAACTTGATATATTTATCCACAGAGTTGATGTGATCAGTGAAATGTTGGACTTCCTGAGATTTAATTTTAACCCAGGTGTCATCAACATACCTGAACCAATGACTTGGTGGTCTCCCTGAAAAGGACGTCAAGGCTTTCTTTTCTACCTCCTCCATGTACAGGTTGGCAACAATAGGAGAAACTGGCGACCCCATAGCACACCCATGTTTCTGCCTATAATATTGCTCCCCATATGTGAAGTAGGTTGACTGCAGGCACAGTTTCAAGAGTTGACACAGTTGCTCTGTGGAAAGCGTGGTCCTGCTGTTCAGAGTGGTGTCTGATTTTAACCTTAAACAGACCACCTCTACTGCCTCATCAACAGGAATGCACGTAAAGAGTGATGTAACATCAAAAGAGACCATTGTTTCATCAGTCTCCATGATGACATCCCTCACCTTATCCACAAAGTCCATGGTGTTCTGTATGTGGTGTTCTGAGCTGCCAACTAAAGGGATGAGTACAGATGCCAGATATTTGGAAACATTGTAAGTGACCGAGTTAATCATGCTAACAATTGGTCTTAAAGGTACACCTTGTTTGTGGATTTTGGGTAAACCATACAGACTTGGCGTGGCCTCCCCTGGGTACAGTCTGTGGTACAGAATACTGTCAATAGCCTTGTCCTGCTTCAAAATTTTCAGGCAATCTATCAACTTCTTCTTGTAACCACTTCCTGGATCTCTTTTCAGCGGTTCATAAGTGGTTACGTCACTAAGGAGTGACATAACTTTCTCATGATAGTCTTTCTGGTTCAAAATCACTGTGCATCTTCCTTTGTCTGCTGGGAGAATTATGATGTTTTTGTCCTTGCTAAGAGTGGTGAGTGCATCTTTCTCTTCTCTACTGATGTTGGAAGGTGGTGGTTTAGCATTACTGAGACAGGCTGAAACTTTGACTCTGAGTTGTTCTGCTTCAAACTCTCTAATTTTGTTGTTACGAATAGCTGACTCAGTGGCTGTGATCATCTCTACCAGAGGAATTCTACTTGGTGCCACTGCAAAGTTTAGTCCCCTGGCAAGAATCTCTGTCTCCGGCTGGGTGAGCTGTCTGTCAGATAAATTCTTCACCCACTTCTCTGTCTCCCTGGCATGTAACTGTGTATCGGAGTGTTGTCTTACACTGAATGTGTTGTTATTGGAATTGTGATGGTGTTGACGAGTTATCAGTAAGTTAAATTTGTTTTGCTGTCGAGTCTTGGACTTGACATGCTGTGCTAAGCGTGCCTGATCTGTACAGTCCATCACTTGCTGAAGTGTGGTCTGATCTAGGCACGTTGTTAGTTTTTGTTTAATCTGCTCTTCTTTGGTCTTCAAAGCCTCAATAGCAAAATTGGTCTGTCTTACCCGTTCATTCAGCAGCTGCGTCTGTGCCTTCTGAAGGATATTGCTTGCCCGGTGCCCGCTAACCGACGATTTCAGCTAGCTGACGGAGTCAGCTATCCGTAACAACAAAATTAGAGAGTTTGAAGCAGAACAACTCAGAGTCAAAGTTTCAGCCTGTCTCAGTAATGCTAAACCACCACCTTCCAACATCAGTAGAGAAGAGAAAGATGCACTCACCACTCTTAGCAAGGACAAAAACATCATAATTCTCCCAGCAGACAAAGGAAGATGCACAGTGATTTTGAACCAGAAAGACTATCATGAGAAAGTTATGTCACTCCTTAGTGACGTAACCACTTATGAACCGCTGAAAAGAGATCCAGGAAGTGGTTACAAGAAGAAGTTGATAGATTGCCTGAAAATTTTGAAGCAGGACAAGGCTATTGACAGTATTCTGTACCACAGACTGTACCCAGGGGAGGCCACGCCAAGTCTGTATGGTTTACCCAAAATCCACAAACAAGGTGTACCTTTAAGACCAATTGTTAGCATGATTAACTCGGTCACTTACAATGTTTCCAAATATCTGGCATCTGTACTCATCCCTTTAGTTGGCAGCTCAGAACACCACATACAGAACACCATGGACTTTGTGGATAAGGTGAGGGATGTCATCATGGAGACTGATGAAACAATGGTCTCTTTTGATGTTACATCACTCTTTACGTGCATTCCTGTTGATGAGGCAGTAGAGGTGGTCTGTTTAAGGTTAAAATCAGACACCACTCTGAACAGCAGGACCACACTTTCCACAGAGCAACTGTGTCAACTCTTGAAACTGTGCCTGCAGTCAACCTACTTCACATATGGGGAGCAATATTATAGGCAGAAACATGGGTGTGCTATGGGGTCGCCAGTTTCTCCTATTGTTGCCAACCTGTACATGGAGGAGGTAGAAAAGAAAGCCTTGACGTCCTTTTCAGGGAGACCACCAAGTCATTGGTTCAGGTATGTTGATGACACCTGGGTTAAAATTAAATCTCAGGAAGTCCAACATTTCACTGATCACATCAACTCTGTGGATAAATATATCAAGTTCACACGAGAAGATGTAAAAAATGGCAGGTTGGCTTTCTTGGACTGTGAGGTCTCAGTTTCTGATAGAGGAAATTTGCAAACTGAGGTGTACCGCAAACCCACCCACACAGACCAGTATTTACAGTTTGACTCCCATCACCCTCTGGAGCACAAGTTAGGAGTCATCAGGACTCTGTACCACAGAGCAGACAGCGTCCCCACTAACTTAGGAGCCAGACAGAAGGAGAAATCACACACAAAACAGGCTCTAGGGAAATGTGGATATCCTAACTGGGCCTTCCTGAAAGCAGAGAAGAAACCCAAACAGGACTCCAGCCAGCCATCAGGTGAAAAGAAGGAACCCAGACCCAGACCAGTGGTCATTCCGTATGTTGCGGGAGTTTCAGAGACATTGAGACGTTTATTCTCTAAACACAACGTCCCAGTGGCTTTTAAACCCCAAAATACATTACGGCAAAGACTGGTTCATCCCAAAGATCCAGTCCCCCGGCACAAACAGAGTAATATTGTGTATGCTGTTCAGTGTCAGGAGGGCTGTGATCAGTCTTACATTGGGGAAACTAAACAGCCACTGGCCAAAAGGATGGCCCAGCACAGAAGATCAACAGCATCAGGTCAGGACTCTGCGGTCTACACTCATCTCCAGGCCAGCGGTCACTCTTTCAAGGATGAAGATGTTCACATCCTTGATAGAGAGGAACGATGGTTTGAGAGAGGAGTAAAGGAGGCCATCTTTGTGAAAAGAAACCGTCCATCATTAAACCGGGGTGGAGGCCTCCGGGTTCAACTGTCTCCCTCTTACAATGCTGTGATTGCTAGTATCACTCAGCCCTCTGTGAATAGCAAACAACCATCAGGGTGCTAATGATCCATTGTTAGGCTGATGGCCCTCCTTGATCATGTGAGCAACTGGTTTCAGGCTGTCATCAGCCAACTGGTTGTGCAACACTGTGAGAGGGTGCTATTTATAAGACTGAGCTGAATACAGCAACTCAGACTGAGGAAGTCTTTCGGACGAAAGACGAAACGTTTCTACATTTTTTTTTGCTTTGTTTTGTTTTATTTTTTGAATGTCCAGAGGACCAGACTTAGCTTTTTTCGATTCAGGTATGGCATTTAACTTGGTTATAATTCTTTCTTTCCATTCTGATGGTATTGGTGACTCACCAAAATTGATGTTCAAATGTACTGTTGATGTTTTATCAGCTATATGGTTGGTCACATGGTGCTCTGAGATACCTGCATAGGCCTCCAGCTCAGCAATGACACTTAAAGCTGGTATGGAAATGGTTTGCTTTGTTTCATTGGAAACAGCAACTGGAACCCTATTGAGTAAACCAGCTTGAAGTGCAACCAGACAACTACTGACAACCAGACCACCCGGCAGACCTGAACCAGGGTGCCAAACAACAGCACATTGACTAGCTGCACTAGAAAGCTTGGCACAACCCTCAACCACCACTGTGCAACCAGCTGGAATAAGTACAGGGGTTTTGCTGTAGAGTGTCACAACGTCTAAATGATTGTCACAGTTCTGCTGATGCATTAACTGATGCAGAACCGTTCTAAACCCATATGAGGTAGGTTGAAATATTGGACAATCACTAGAACAAAACTGCTCATAGAGAATTAAGTGTATTCATGCCAATTAGTACTAAAGCTGGGAATCCAGGTCTCACATCAGGAACAACCAAAGCAAGGGTTGCAACTGTTAATTCACTCCCAAGGAAGTCTTTTGGAAATGTCATTGGTACTTCGACATAACCCAAATATGGAACATGTTGACCTGCAGCCCCTTCAACATGAAGTAAATCATTTAATGAGTGAACTGGTTGACCTGAGAGATGCTCATTGAAGAAAGAAACTGGAATTGTAGTGACCTGAGAGCCGGTATCCAGAAGACAGAGTTGTAGCCAGCAATGTTGACTTCTGTTGTACATCTGGATCCGATTAACCCCTTTGCTAAGTTAGTTTTGGTTTTTGTCTGCAACTTTGCACACTTAACAGACTCTCTCTTTGCGGGACAAAATTGGCCTAGCTCAGTTCCTGTTTGCCCCTCAACAGGAACTGGAACTAGTTTAAATGTGCTGAAGAAGAGGGATTTAGTCTCTTCTGTTTATCATAAAAAAAATTCCGCTTTGCACTAACCAATGCTGGATTGGGCTCATTATCACATTGAGGCCTAACATGGCCATCCTCCCCACAACGGAAACAAAACCCAGGTTTAGAGCTAGAAATGCTGAATTTTACATCTTGTGTTTTTAGCATTAGGCTTTGAAGTAGGTTTTTCAGCAAAAAAATGGAGCATATTTTACAGCAAACGGTAGCTTGGTGCCAATTTGACCTGCGGTTAAAGCGGTGAGCTGCTGCTGTATCGCTGCCATCTGTTGTGAAAGCTGTTTAGTCATGTTGTTTAGAGCAATACACAGGTTAGTTTCCTGATCAGTATGTGCAAACTGGACCTGAGATGCAACCTTCTGTTTAGTGGGTCCCAAATGGTGCTTCATCCTTAGGGTTTTTTGCTGCTTCCCTGTCCTCTTCAGTTCTAAGTCACAACAAGAACTCAGCAAACAAAGGTGGGTTACTCTTTCTCTGTTTAAGTTGAAGTTCTGATATTAGGTTGTTGTCCCAACATCCTCTGCAAAATTGAGTCAACAGTCGTGCATCCATGTCCTTTTCCAAAACACCTCCTCTCTTTACTGCATGCTGCAGCACAACCTGCAAACGCTGCAAATAGACAGATGGCTTTTCTCCACTGTCCTGATAAGTATCCATGAATTTAACATACAACTCCTCTCCATCTTGAACAGTTCCAATCAAGTTGTTGCATGTATACGTCTGGCAACGAATCAGGCCTCAAATGTTTCACTATATCACAGGCGGGTGGAAGTAGACTATCACAAATTAGTCTGGTACATTGCAACTGTGACATAGAGGGATCTCGAAGAACTAAATCAACACTCGACCGCCATGTGTCATAGTCTTCTCATGACTCGGCCTGGGGGCTTTTCCAGAGAATGCTCTCAATCTTTGAGATGTATGCATATGCAGAGAGTTGTCCCCACTCCTGACAACATGCTTTACAATGTAACGTTGCACCTCAGGAGGACTAAGATCATCAGCAGGAATAGATGTAGACTGCTTCCCCTGGCCTTGCGTTTCAGTCCGGTGAAGACAGAAGAACTGGATGGAAGAGGAGCTGACTGTGGAAGGGATGACAGAGGAAAGGGGAGTTGAGTTGCAACATGAGCTAATGGCTGCTGCGCTTTATCTTGATCCACAAGTTGTTCCTCTTTTTTCTTCATTGGCACCACCGGACAGAACTCTGCAATAGACTTCTGTATCTGGGACATCGCTTCTGTGAGAACTTCAGCATAATTTTTTCCAGACATCATAGTAATTTCCTGTAAATCTGCCAAATACTTATTTGTCTTTAAGCCACCAACGCTTAAGGCGTAAATCTCAGATAAACTTCCAATATGAAATTCAACACCCTCACTTGATGTAAATGTATATGGTAATATTGGAGATAAGCGTGCTAAAGATAACCAGAAACATATTCAACAACTAACATTTGACCAAATTCTGATTCATGTGAATCTATGGTAGTTTTCTGCATAATATCACCATACTGTTCAAGAAAATCAATGAGTTCATCAGCGGGGTTCTCTGGAGCTCCCTCGATCAATACTGTATTAGGGATTTTTAGATCAAGGGTTTCAAAATCTTCCATGATGGAAATAGAATGGGTGAATATGACCCAAGACTTGTTTGTGCAAATGTTTTCTATTAATTACTGATCAAACAGCTCCTGGCTAGCTCGCCAAAAATGTGGCACTACTTAATGTACCAAAGGACTAGATGAAAACAGAATTTATAAAAATACAAACTTGGTTTAAAATAAACAAATTTATCTTTGAATTTAGATAAAACTAATTACATGATATTCAGTAACAAAAAGATAATTGTTGACGATCCATTTGAAATTGAAGATGTTGTGATCTGTAAAGTGAGTGAAGTGAAGTTTCTGGGTGTCATCATTGATGACAAACTGACATGGAAACATCATGTAAATTCCATTAAAACAAAAATAGCTAGATCAATTGCAGTACTGTATAAAGTCAGGGATTTTTTAATTGATAAAGCTCTGTATATGTTGTATAACACAATCATTGTTCCACGTTTAATCTATTGTATTGAGGTTTGGGGAAAAGCGTGCAAAACAATTACAAAGCCTGTTTTTATTTTACAAAAGAGAGCTGTAAGAGTAATCACCAGAAAACATTTCAGTCACCCATCAAACACCTTGTTTCTTCAGCTAAATTTATTGAAATTCCAGGAATTGGTAGAATATAGTATTTTATCAGTTATGTATAGGGCTCATAATAACACATTACCTTTAAATATCCAAAGAAATTTTATAAAAAGACAAAGTGATTACAATCTCAAAGGGACAGAGATATTCATCAAACCACAATTCAGAACCAGCTTAAAGGGACGGTCTACCTCAATTCAGGGAGTTCGATTGTGGAATGCTCTGGAGAGTGATGTTAAAAATGCAAAATCAATGTATACATTTAAGAAAAAGGTCAAAAAGGACTTGCTCAAAAACTATATATCAGGGGTGTCAAAGTCAAATACACCGAGGGCCAAAAAAACAAATGTGCTACAAGCCAAGGGCCGGACTGGGTCAATGTTTATTATAAGGGGGTGATATAAGTTTTTTTTCTTCTTTCTGCACTCTTTTCATTCAATGTTTTTTTGTTGTTGTTGATGAATTTGTTTTATTTTGTCTCTTTTAAATGAATAAATGAATTAAATAAAATATTAAATAAAGCCTCAATAAACACTTATGATCAATAATTCATGTGAATAATGCAGAATACCATCCTGATTTATGCTCAATAATCCAGGTGAATAATGCAGAATACCATCCTGATTTATGCTCAATAATTCATGTGAATAATGCAGAATACCATCCTGATTTATGATCAATAATTCATGTGAATAATGCAGAATACCATCCTGATTTATGATCAATAATCCAGGTGAATAATGCAGAATACCATCCTGATTTATGATCAATAATCCAGGTGAATAATGCAGAATACCATCCTGATTTATGATCAATAATCCAGGTGAATAATGCAGAATACCATCCTGATTTATGCTCAATAATCCAGGTGTGTTGATAAAACATGTAATATGCTTTGTTTTGCTGCAGCTTTTGCACTCATTTCTCTCTGGATGCCTGCAATACATACTTACGTTGTAATCGGTGGAAATTGATGCAATGTTAATAAAACTCCTTGATTCCTTGATTCCTTGATTCCTTGAATAATGCAGAATACCATCCTGATTTATGCTCAATAATCCAGGTGAATAATGCAGAATACCATCCAGATTTATGCTCAATAATTCATGTGAATAATGCAGAATACCATCCTGATTTATGCTCAATAATTCATGTGAATAATGCAGAATACCATCCTGATTTATGCTCAATAATCCAGGTGAATAATGCAGAATACCATCCTGATTTATGCTCAATAATCCAGGTGAATAATGCAGAATACCATCCTGATTTATGCTCAATAATTCATGTGAATAATGCAGAATACCATCCTGATTTATGCTCAATAATTCATGTGAATAATGCAGAATACCATCCTGATTTATGCTCAATAATCCAGGTGAATAATGCAGAATTATAAACACTTCTTTCATAACTTCTCCATCACTGAAAGACTTCTTATGTTGAGCCAGGATGCAGCTAACACGGTAGGAGGCGATCGTAGCAGTTTACCTTTTGTGCTAGGCCGAGTGAAGATCGATTGCTGTGCTGCAAGCTTGTGTTTTAGCTCCCGTATGTTCTGAGTCCGTAAACAACTTTTAGGAGGGAAGTCTGTCTCACCGTTTGTGCATCGTCTTGAAATGCCGCTTCAAGTTACACTTTTTGGGCAAGGCAACGCTCGAATTACAGATGAGGCAAATAGACTTTGAATTAGAATAAACAAAAAAATACTCCTCCTCCCACTCTGTGTGAAAATAATAAGTTTTCGTTTGCTTGTTCGCTAGTTTTCCATCCATGTTTTCTGCGTTCTGACATTCACTCCACAGCGCTCTCACACACCGATAGCTCCACTGCTGTCTTAAAGTCTCGTGAGTCACCGCACCCAAAACTCGCGAGACTATGTCTGTGAGCATACAAGATGGGGAGGGCTGAGGAAAGCGTTGCTGCACATTGGAATATCATCACTCCTCCCACCCCCCACCTTCACCACTTCTGCAGGAGTTAGAATGAAGCTGAGCAGCGGACATGTCACCTCCACCACTTCAGCCGGAGTTAGAATGAAGCTTAGCAGCGGACATTTCACCTTGTTAACAGCTGAGAGCCGGCTACCAGTGTTCTGTGGCTTGCGGGCCGGCTCTAATAGTTATTAAATATCATCCAGGGGGGCATAAATAATGGCTTTGCGGGCCGGATCTGGCCCGCGGGCCGGCACTCTGACATATGTGCCCTAAGCCAATCAGAGGCCAGGAGAGACACAAACTGCATCGTGATATCCCCAAACTACACAGATTTGAGCAGCATTCTTTGAGAACCTCGCCGCGGACAGGTCTGTGTTTGCTCACAAATTCTCTGTGCACAAAGAATTGTTTTATTCATGCTGTGCCTCTGTTAACCTGTAAACCTGTGTCTGTTCAATAAATCTTTATCATTTTACAAGAGAGACTGGTCATTGAACACCGTTGAGAAACCCCTTCAGAATGGTGACCCCGACGTCTGGCCTTGTCTCTTTCTCTGATTTGGAGGGTGCGACGTGGACTGCTCTTCAACTGTGCTGCAGTGGAGCTCTGTGACACGACAACATCAGGTGAGTTGACCGTGTATTACACAAAACCGACAATTTGGCCACCGTCCCAAATTCAACTGCGCACAGACGAAGTCCAGTCTCGTGATGAAGTCTGGTTCTTCAAGTTAAGGTTAATTATACAAATTTGGTTTGATCTGTCGACACAGGTTTCAGTTTGAACAGATGCTTGTTTGTGTGCGAGACGGTCCCCGCCGCTCGGTCTCGGGCCGAGCCGCGTGCTCGTGGGTTGGGCGCGTGCTCGTGGTTTTTTCCTTCGTGTGTGTGTCGTCGTGGGTTGTTCGTGTTTCATTTACTTGTTTTTTGGGGGGTCAAGCGTCTTTGATTGGGTCGTGGGTTTCGCTGCCGCTGGCTTCGTTCGGACGGTTTCCGTCCGCCCGTTGCCAGAGGGGAAAGTGCGAGAGGACACAGGTTTTTCATGATAACAAACAACAGATCAGTTCCAGCTGGAACAGTGACTCTGATCGGTTCACGGGGTATTCTTCTGCCCCCTCCCCTCAGGTTGAAAACCCTGAGATGAGCAGAGAACCACAAAAGGCAGGTGTTCGCTCTCTAGATGAACACAGATGGTTCGGATCAAACCAACAGAGTTCTCTCATGGATCTCACAGTGGGTGAGATTCGAAGGCGGTTGCATGGACACCGTGAACCATTGAAAAATGGTCTGTCCCAACATGTACCCACGAGAAGCGGCCCTCCTGCCCCTGCCCCTCGAACTGCACAGTTTGAGACATGCAATGAGTCACACATGCTCCAGATTATGGAAACGGCGCCTCCGCGCGAGGACGTGACTGAGGTTGTGAGTTGTTTGTCAAATGATTTGAATGTTACAGTGGTTGACCAAGCTGACACAACGTGTGACGTTGTCCTTGATGATAACACAAACAACGTTGTTCATCCTGATGAAGCGACGCGCAGCACTGCCTTTTGCAACAACTCAGTGCACACAGTTGACAACAACAACGTCAACACTGACATAAATGCTGACAGCAAACAAATTGCTGATGATCAGCGTCCTGAAAGTCCAGATGCTGACAGCAAACAAATTGCTGAAAATCCACATCCTGAAGGTCATGAGGCAGACAGCCATCATGATGCTGACAGCGACGATGATTACACAGACAGAGTCACACGTACACAGAAACGTGTGGAAAAACCTGAACGGTTTCTGTGTAACTTTATAAAAAGGGGGATAGCTAAGAGAGCTTACCTGCCACTCACATTGGAAGGGGTCCTAGAGCAAGAAGCGCTCCTGGTTAGCGGCTCAGACGTGTCTATCATGTCAGCCAAACTGTTTGAGGAGCTAAGGACCGCCGCTAACGATGTTGACAGGCAGATACCCTTTGTGAAATACACTTATGGTGAGCAACAAGGCCTCGCAAAGACGAGCACATAATAGCCATGGTTCACATGCAGATTGGCGAAATGTCACTATACCATCCGGTATATGTGTCTGAACTTGACTCACTCCAGACTCCATTTGTGGTTGGCCAAGATTTTATAAATCGCTTTGAAGCCATTATAAATTATGGCAATCAGACAATGTGGGCCACAGTGAGCAGTCCACTGCCAATCGAGGTGCCCACCCAAGGTCAGGACACTGACTGTCTAACAACAGGTACCGCTAAGGTCACAAGGGATTCCCCAACCGAGACCACAAACCCGGTAAGTGAACCTTCTTATACAGGTGAGACAGAGGAGACTCAACAAATGGACCAGACTCTGGACCATCATGAGGACCTCCTCTGCGAGCTGACACCTTCAGCACTCACTGAGCACTACCTACCACCGGTAGAGGAAGGTGTGGAGATCCGAGGGTCCCACACCGATGACGCTGTACTGTCCTGTGGGACAGGTAATTCGGCATACAGCCAAGCTTTCAGTGAAGTCTTGGTTCAAGGACATCTGAGCCCACAAGGTGACAGTCTACAACACTCTGACAGTCACTTGGACTTCATTGTTACTGATTTTGAGGACCCCTCCTCAAACAAAATAGGGGTGAACCCACACTCCCTACCACGGGTAGAGGACGGTGTAGAGATCCGAGGATCACACACCGAGAACGCTGTGCTGTCCTCTGGGACAGGTAATTCAGTTATCATCCAAGCTTTCAATGAAACCTTGGTTCAAGAGCATTTGAATCTAGAACTACTCAAAGATGACATAGTTCTTACAGACTCAAACAGCACCTCTTCATTCATGAAGTGGGAAGACATACATCACAACGACAGAGACACGCCTGCGACGGCGCCGACAGTGGTGACACACCTGCATTACGCAGAAAGAGGTAAACGTACAGAGATACGTTGGCCGAGACCTATAAGGTTCCTGTACAAGGTTCCCCATAAACTGCGCGAACAGCTTAAACTAAACAATGGCATCCTAACTCGTGCCCATGGACGGACGTCCACACCCGTGTGCTTGGTCCCTCATGACCACAGGGGGGTGATGTTAGGCCATGCCCATGTCAAGGACAAAGATTTCAATAACCCCACAAACGACAAAGATCTCGCAAACTCACAGACTTCATGGGAAAAGAAGGTCGTCCAAGCACAGGATAGTAAATAAGCTTAAACAGTTTAAACTATTCTAGTTGCGAAAAGAAACCGTTCCAACTAGAACTTAGAAACGCTAAGCATAAAACCCACAACAAAAACTAACCTTAACAACCGTTTAAATCTGCAGGATTTAATTGACATCGGTTATAAAGCTAAGAACTGTTTTTCTTGTGTGTGACGTTGGAGTCTGACGACCAGAGTGAGTTTGACGTAGTGAAACGTTGTTTTTAGTTGCTTGATTGCTACTTTTGTTGTTATTGAAGTTGTTATTGTTTTCTGAACACTCCCAGCCAATAGAGGTTTTGATTGTTGATAAGTTGAAGACTTAAATGGATTTTAACTATGCCAACATGCTGTTCATTTTGTTAAAGATCTCAATCTTTGATGAGTCATAGTAGATTAATACTACTTAAGGTACTATAATCTACACTGATCTCCCAATCATTTATGTAGAACCGATGCGATCGTTTCTATTCTAGATCTATTCATTTTGATGAGTCTCGCCATAGACTTCAAAATTTTTAGGGATTACCAAATCTTGCGTCGTTCGTCTAAAAGACAACAGACATTTAGACCAAACTAGTTTCATTTTTATTTTAGTTTAACCTAAACTAAATAATGAATGGAGGAATAGTTTGAATGAAGAGGCCTTCGTTACAGAAGCCCTCCACATTTCTATAGGTATAGATCCCTATTTCTGATTTTTACAGCATTGATCCACCCCTTAATTGGTAATTGTAGCTGATCTAATCCATGATAGCTTACATACCAGGTGCATATAGGTAAGGCTTAATGTAGAATCCCTATCATAAGCCCACCTAAAACCACATAATTGCATGACACATTGAACCAGGGTGGCACCGACTGGAAGCCATCCAGCCTGCAACCTTCGATGTGGGGACCTGCTGATCCAACGTTGGTCTTCAACCTTCATCCAAGGCCCGCCTCCTCTGCTTCAATCGAGGGATCCCCTCTACATGCTGATTAAAACCATTCTTGCTGATGAAATCAATAACCCCCATCGTTGTGGATTTACCGTTGTGGATTATAAGACTTTGTTTTCCAAGGGATCACAGACTCAGTTCTCCATGGGTTAACAGACTATGTTTTCCAAAGGATTAAAAGCTTGCCGCAATGGGATTACCTACGAACAGTATGGAATTTCCAAAACATTATGGGAGTATAATTTTGAACTTTTTGATTTTTTTTTTTCCACTTGCTGGATTACATAGAGGTCAGAGACATTCGGTGGTATCCTTTCGTGTTGGAACTCATCCCCAAGGACAGGCGATGACTTCCAAAAAGGGGGACTGTAGTGATATAGGCCTCTGTCTTGACCTTCAAGTACACCTCTCCACATCTCTCTGAAACTCTAAGTGTTACACCTTCATGGACACTTATATATTTTAACAATTATTATGAATTAATGGACACTAATTAATCAGATTGAACTTTCTCTTTAATGTGTGTTAATTCAGAATTGATCTACAGTATATTTTTGTCATTTTTAATGATGATCTGTTACTTTCATGAGCTTTGACCTTCTGCTGGTTTTATTTCTGCAAAAGCAAGCAAGACTCTGTCGCTAAGACACAGTTCAGGGTAAACTGTTAGCTGTTCAGCTTCCTTCTCTGTTTTGTCTGTGAAAGTAGACATAACATTAGCTGTGTTCACAGGCAGGCCATCTGGCTGTTTATGTAAACAGTTTTCCTGTTGTCCGTCAAGAGACTTCCTGCCTATGGGATCATACTTCCATCTTTTATTTTGTTATAACCAGCCAATAGTTATTCAGGAGGTGGTTCAGATCCCGCCTCCCTATAAATGGGCACTTCCTGCATTTGCCTTTAGAGTTTGGGAGGAGAACGAACGGTCAACCTGTCTCTCCTCTCTGAAAGCTGGAGACGTCCCGGTCATTATGTCAACGACCCACGTCTCCGCTAGGATCATAGCAAAGCCTTACTGT
>JBBPBX010002844.1:14102-43074 GCA_038048925.1 Garcialebias charrua | reverse complement strand
ATTGCTGCAAACCATGCTATATTTGCTGGTGGACATCACATGCTTAAATAAGTCATTTTATCACATTTTTGTGCAGCCATCCATCTAAATATGCCATAGCAAGGCAAATACACAAATACAATAAAAAAGATGCAGGAGCAGTGACATGCGATGAGCTTTGCGTCAGGTGAGGCACTGACTGTCTGGACTCGGAAGCTCACATACATGAACCCAAAATAGAAGCTTATATTTCAATTTAGTCTTTTTTTTCCTTCCTCTCTCTAACACCTTCCTTTTCAACAGAAAATCTAGTTTAGAAAAATCCTTTAGTTTTGAGATATGATCTTTCATTTTGTCTGAACTAGTATACTGTTTGCTTCACCCTTGCCCCTCGGCGTAACAGAAGAATGACTGCACCTGCTTCATTGTCCCTATATCCAGCACTGCCCCCTATTGGTGCGGCAAGGTACTTTCTGCCTCACTTTGTGTATTTTCCGCATGAATTTATGTCCAATTAGAAAGAAGAAATACATCACACACATTCATTCAATATATCAGACAGACTGTAGAACACAGGTGTCAAATTCACTTACAAAAGGGGACCAAAATTAAAACCTTTTTCAAACTAAGGGCCAGTTTCAGAATCTACTTTAACTCAAGTTAGATACCCAACATCTTTTATTGTACGCAGTTTCCTCAGATGAGTTTGAGTGGTCTCATTTGATGTTCTCTGTTGCACTTTTGACACCATAATCAAAGATTACTGAAAAAAAATCAAGTGAAACCGTATTTTACATTTAACATTTCATCTTGGGGGCCAGATATGATGTCAACAAGGGACACATTTGGCCCCCAGGCCTTGAGTTTGACATACATGCTGTAGAACACCAACATGTGTAGCACGTGTAATCAAACATGTATATTGGCGATATAAAGAGAGACAGCAATGGGCATTCATCAACCACCTACTTCATATATTGTATATGACACAGCGCACCCAGAGGTGAACCAGTGCACTACAACTGCCTCACCCTGCATTGTTTGAAAAGGCAATGCATAAATTCCGCAATTTTGACCACTGAATGTTGAAATAATTAAGAAAACAGTTTTATAAGACAGTTTTACAGAACAATCAAGTGGTCAAATGTATTTTCCCTTATTGCCAGTATTTTATTTGTTATGATGTTTGTACAATTGGAAGAAGGCCTTAACTTCCTTAAAAAGTAAAAGTTATTTTAAATTCATTGAAAGAAGACTTCATAATGGAAGGAACTGACTATGAAAGTCAAGTTGACTTACAGCATGTATTCAGTAAGACATCCAGCCATTATCTGTACCCACTTCTTCTTTTATGGATCACGGGGGTCACTGGTGCCCACGTCCAGCCTTCACTGTGTGAGAGGCTGGACAGGTCTCCAGTCCAGCACAGGGACACACAGAAATCAGTTAACCATAAAATATAAAATTTACTTGTTTTGTATTTAGGACATTTAAAACTAATAATTAAACTTTCTTAACATTTTTACTAACAGAATAATAAGCTGAAATAACGAGAACAAAAACAGTTTTACAGTGTAGAAAAACACATTTTGTTTAGTCACACGACAGAACAGCCCTGACAAATGTAAACCCTTCGGAGAACTGGCTTACGGTGCAAAAATAAACACATTTCATCAAATTGTTCATTTATTAGTGAAGATACAATAATAAATGATAAAAGCAAAGATAGCAAGACACAACGATATAAAAATAAAATATCTGCAACATTAATCATGATTGTGTCAATAAAAACGCTTTATTGCCAGATATTTCTTCCTTTTTTTCTGGAGCTGATATGATTCACAAGCAAAACCTACAAAAGATGTTACACAAAATAATAATAAAAAAGTGGGGTTTAAACAAATTGCCTGTATGCTAGAAGATGTTTATTTTTTAAACCATCGGACGACTCTTTGACTCCGGCCCGACTTCTGGAAAACTTTAAATTAAAAAAGTTTGATCACGTTCATTCCAGCAGCAGAGATAAAACCCAACGTGCGCCCTGCTTTGTCGACCTAGTGGAAGTCGTCTGAGGGGTGAATGTGCTCAGCGTAGCAGTACACAAAAAAGGTAATTGAAAATGATGAAATGTCAAACAGAATCAAGGACATATACATAAGATTAAACAGCATATCGCCTTTGTTGCATTTAACCCAACCTTGTTTACCTCCATCTCATTTCACAGCTGCGTTTGCTGTAGCTCCCAAAACTGATTAATCTGCACTTTAGTTCAAATTTATTTGACAACGCAAAGTTTGGTGTACACAGATACAGCTGAAGGCTGCCCAGTACTTCCAGACTGAATTGTGGATCACTTTAGAAAGCATGTTCTCAGTAAAAACCAATGTTTTATTTTTAATATGAGAAGAGTTTTAATTTCCAAACATTTGTCCTATCAGGTTTCATGTTGCTGAAAGTGTCTTTTTGCAATTTTTCCCCATTGGTTGCACTCACAACTTCTTTGAGGTATGTGTATGCTCAAAGTGTTCAATAATGGCTTTAAACTCACTTTTAATGCATCATATTCAGCTGTTTTAGTCTACATCTACCATATTTTTCAGACTATAAGGCACAAAAATTGACAGCAAGCCTTACCTGTATAACCTGGTGCGCCTTATGTATTAATTCTGGTTGTGCTTACTGACCTCTAACTGATTTTATGTGGTACAACTGAACAATGTTGAGAATTATTTTGAACGAGCTGAATAAAGCTTGACTTATCTGACTGTTTTGTTTCACTTAATGTGGCGTGCCTTATACATGTAGTCTGAAAAATATGGTACACTATGAAAACCAGGACAGCCAATTTACCACCTGAGGAATAATATTTTTGTTTTAAATGCTGCAGTAAGACCAGTTCTAGGGTCTTTTTCAGAGATACATACAGCACAAAGGTTTTTGATCATCCATTTCTGGTGGTGTCATGAATATAAACTTACCATAATTTCCAGACTATAAGCCGCTACTTTTTTTCCCCACGCTTTGAACCTTGCGGCTTATACCAAGCTGCGGCTAATTTATGGAAATTTTTATTTATTTTTGACAGACTAACAAGCTTCATTCCGTCAAAACATTTAGCCTCATCACACCTGGGCCATCACAGCTGCCCTAAACACATCTCTCTTTGGGGGGGGTGCGGTGGTGGATCCTCGTGGCTTATTGAGACTGCATGTATAAATAAAATACAATTTAAATAAATCTGATCAATGAAATTACCAAACAGGGCTAATGTATATATATATTTTTTACCAACCATGTTACAGATACTGTTCTAAAAATTTAACATTTATTGTACATATTTGTGTGGTACATGTTTAAAATACATACATCTTTTTGTGTAAATATCTCATGTTACAACACAGACACCCGTGGCTTATAGACAATGGTAAATGGTAAATGGAGCTTACTTATATAGCGCTTTCCAGCCCCCTATGAGGGGCCCCAAAGCGCTTCACAGTACCAGCCATCCACCCATTCATACACACATTCATACACCGGTAGCAGTAGGATGCCATGCAAGGCGCCATCCAGTCCTACGGGGAGCAACTCGGGGTTAAGTGTCTTGCCCAGGGACACAACGAGGTATGCAGTGACCAGGGATCGAACCCGGGACCTTCCGGTCCTGAGCCGGCTGCCCTGCCTCTACACCATCTCGGCCCCTACAAGTGTGTGACAAGTGTGGCCTGTATATGTTAAAAAAATTTTGAGTGGGCACGGCTTACATTCAGGTGCGTTCAGTAGTCCAGAAATCAGGGTAAATGGTCAGTTTGGAGTGTAGTGGAGCTATACCAGGTGAGAATGCTGCACATGTGACATTGTAGAGCTGGTAGTTAGAATAAGGCTTACCAAGTATTAGCATTGAGGCAAAACGAGATGGGTGATATTGTGTAACCATTTGTTGAGTGAGATTTGATTTGGTCACATTTTGACACCAGGCTAAGCTGCTTAAAAAAAATTCAACCTTTATCTATATAGGCTAGTCATTGAGCCACGAGAACTCATTGCCGGCTGTCCACCACTGTTCCCATCGTGCGATTCAGCTCAAACAACAGCTGGTTCATTGAGGTCACAGCCCGGATCAAAGAATCTTGTTGAGCAGGAAGTTTCGCCAGCGCGTTGATCGCCGCGGTAGTCTTCCTCAGCTTCCAGTAGCAGAAACCTCCGCCTAAGCCAAAAAGCAGAGCACCTGCTACCATAATTCCAATTATCCACAGATCTTCCACGTCCTCGACTGAAAGAACGGTCAGGCACATTAACTTCCACTCTCCCCACGAGTCCATAATGTAGCCAACCGCATGCGTGTCGAGGGGGCACGCCGGTTCTCCTGGTCCGGAGCGCTTCGTGGAAAAAATTTTATCGATAGAGGAGACAGCCCACACAATTAAATCCATTTCCAAATTGCTTCGAGTGAGCACTGAAGAGTTGCAGACGAGACAAAAATGCCAAAGCAGTGAGGAGGAAAACTTTAGGACAGGAGAGGAGCATAAAGAGAAGCGACCTGCTTCGCCAAGAGCCGGAAGTAAAACTTGTCCAGCTCCATCAGGTAAATAAAACTTTAAACTACTGTCATACCAACATTAAGGCAGCTAACAAGTTATATTCCACATGAAGCGGTAAGTTAGCTCAAATACAAACACAATGCTAACGTTAGTTCGTATTTTTTCTCAAATGACCTGACATGGCTTCACGGTGTTCACCACAGCGTCCAAGGTAAATACGTCAGTGTAACTGAATGAAGAGTGCCACAGAACAGTTACAGCATATGTTGTGAAAAGGTTGTGCAACAGCAGAGCTAATAATTGTATACATTCTCAATCTTAAAATGATTTAATAATCACTTTTTACTGAATACTGATAAACCTGTTGTGCGTTTAGGAACCTCCTCCCTGCAGTCTGTCCAGAAAGTCTGTACTGGAGGAGCTTTTTTGCTAAGGAAGAGGCACAGAACATAATGTCACAGCTCCATGTCCATGAAGAAACAAATGGAGAGAGGGCTGCAGATGTACCAGGACATCCCACCAGCTGTTCTGTCTGATGATCCTGCTGCTGGTGGTGGAACCAGGTTAGCCCATCAGTGGGAGCTCAGTAACATGACTGCAGCATCAGACACTGGACATGTGGAAATGTGTTTCCATGAGGTTTTCAAACATAAAGCTCTCTTGTAAAAATGTACCCCTGTGAAAAGAAAACTCATAACATATTGAAGTTCATGAGTTTGATATTTATATACTGGTTGAAAATAGCACTGTGAGAAATTCACAGTAAATTTAACAAAAAGGAAAAAGTGCATAGCATTAAATTCAAACAGAAGTTCAAATTATTTCCTCCTGAAAGAACACTGGCTAACTATTGTAGCTCTTTTATAACATGATGGAGTTAAACTCAAAGTAGTCTCCTCAGATAAATAGTGTTAACATTATTTTTATATTAAAGTTTCTGTTAACTTATCATTTTTATATTTGATTGTTTCTGTTCTGTGCCCTGAGACAACTTCTGTTGTGACTTGGAGCTATACAGTATAAATAAACTGAACTGAATTGAATTTACATGTCTTTTTTTACCCCCGCCTACAAAAAGAATCGGAACCGAGAATCGAAAAGAACCGGAATTGAAACAAAGAATCGGAAACGGAAACGGAATTGCTCAAATTCAAACGATGCCCAACCCTACTCATTGAGAAGAAAGACCTGTAATATTGGATGATTCAAATCCCTGACTAAAAATGGTATCTTGTGGTATATGCTCATGAGCAATTATGACTAATTCTTATAGTCTATAGTCTACTATAGTCATAGTAGATATTTTTAGCAGTCACACAATGGCAATAATAAATAAAAAACTGTCTGACCCCATGAATTAACTGTATGCCCCAAAATTCATTTTTTAAAATCAGTTTTGCCACCCTCATGATTTTTTTTGGCATTTTACTATTTATTTCAAAATACATGACGTTTGTTTTAACGAGATGTTATATATCAGTCGTGAGACTGTGAAACCATTATAGAAGTACACTTGCAAAATAATGGAAAACCATATACGGTACATATTTATAAAATTGTGCATGTCACCCAAACATCTAAAATTAAAACCCAAAATATGTCACTGCAATAAGACTGATCATGCTGTAGTTCTTTTTGGTGAAAACATGCAAAAAAAATTCATCCCCCAATCTTTTTTTTTTTTTTACACTTGTCATAGAACTTTTGGCTCAGAGCTCCCAAAGCAGTAGCTTTCCCTTTAACATTTGGCTCTTCTATATTCTTGTCTTCTGTACTTTTGACAGCTCAGCACCACTGAGGAGCTCCACGTCTCCTCCCTCCTCCAGTTTTTCCATTTCTCCAGTAAAACAAAAGCCACCTGTTCCCCTTTCTGGTTCTCCTGAGTTGGATCTCTTCTGTGGACATGTTTGACAGTTCCATTCAAGCCATGATTGGTGTTGCAGATCACCAACACCTGCAGTTTAGTTTTAGGAACCTCAGACGTTGTTACCACCCACCACTTACAAATGAAAGTCAGTGTGTGCATGTTTACCAAAATATACAGGTGCATCTCAAAATTTGAATACAGCATCGTGAAAAAAATTCATTTTTTTCTATTATTTCAGAAAGTGGAACTCGTATATTACCATATATAGATTCATTAGACATAGAGTGAAATATTTCAAGCATTTGTTTCTTGTCTTTTTGATGATTATGACTCGCAAATACAGGTACCGGTAGTCCTCGGGTTACGACAGTCTCGAGTTACGCCATTTCGTGGTTACGTCACACATCTCATTAAAAAAAAATATATATATATATATATATATATTATTTTGAAATGCCAGTTCCATTTGTACTTCCTGTTTGACAGTAGAAGTAGCAGTAGCTTGACGCAGCGGAAAAACACAGAGAGAGACCCGCTCTGGACCGAGTTTCACAGCAGAAACAGCAAAGCAGTGGAGGTGGAGACCTTACTGGACAGAGGTTGACAGCGGTTTTACAACGGAATACGGCAGATTGACCGAGCTGATGGCGGTTTTACATCGTAAACAAAAGGTGCACGGAGGTGGACGGGTGTACGGTGTCACCAGACGGCAGAAACAGCGAAGCTGGACTGGAGGTGCAACGAGCTAACATGCTAACAGACCTTGTTGTAAACGCTGTGGACCGCGTGAAGCAGCAGGAAGCTGCAGAGCTTGGAGGTGCAACGAGCTAACATGCTAACAGATGGAGGAAGGCTTCACCAGCTCCCAGTAAGAAATTAACGCTTTTTTTCCTTCATTATGGCTCCAAATGTACTGTATGTGTTTTTTGATGATTATGTAGGGCACTGTGTTAGGATAGGCTAAGTGCTTGGTAACTGTACAGTACTGTACATGTACGTGTATATGGGGCGGCCAGTGTGTATGTGTTTTTCGACTTACGTCGAAATCCGACTTACAATGGGGCCTAGGAATGGAACTCCGTCGTAAGTCGGGGACTACCTGTACTGAAATACCAATGATGTGTCTCAGAAAGTTAGAATATTCCACAACCAGCTTTTGGTACGTTTCTCAGTGTGGGCAGGAGCCAAGTCCTGCTGGAAAATGAAACCAGCATATCCATAAAGCTATTCAGCATGAAGGAAGTGTGAAGTTTATAAAATGTCCTGGCAGATGCTGCATTGACTGTGAACTTCAGAAAACCCAGTGGGCCAACACCACAGAGGTCCTGGCACCAAAACCATCACTGACTGTATTTAACTTCACACTGGACTTGAAGCAACGTGGATTCTGGACTTCTCCACTTTTCCTCCAGACTCTGGGACCTTGATGAATGGATGGATGGATGGATGGATGGATGGATGGATGGATGGATCTCCTTTCAGACATGATTCAGACTCATTCTGTAAATTCCCACTAAAGGATCATGATCACCATCATCACTAGGTATAAATTCGTAGTATACCTAGATGACGATCCTGCTATACCTACTTTTTCCACATTAAAATAACTTCTCATGTCCAAATATGTCATGGATGAGACCATGTCAGTTCCCTGGGGAGTACAGTATGTACTAGGTATATGTACATGGTATGTCTCTACATGTTCCCTAGAACTTCTTGTTATTTCTTGTTATTTTTTAACCACTTCCTGTTTTAGTTTATTGAACCTGTTCCGTTTCCATCTTGACTTCTTGCTCCTTGTCATACCTGTTCCTTGTGTTCATTACACACTTTCAGACTTCCTTTAACATTCCATTAACTTTTTCTCACTTTACAATACTGTCTTCACTATAGTTACACCAACAGAAGGGATATAATTCTGTTTTCCAAACCATCCGTCTTACCAAAATTTTTCATATTAAAATAACTTCTCGTGAATGCTGTATGGCCATCTGGCTTTTATCTTTACCACCGGAACACAAAGCTGAACAGCAGGGACACGTTTCAGTTTCAACATATTTGTAAAGCTCAGAATTCATTTGGAGGCTTCATGGGAAGCCCACACACTCTTGAGTCAATGTTTTAAGGTTAATTATGTGATAAATGTGAGCCTGTTTACACTCCTGACCCGTGCTATTAGGCAAAATGTCCAAATATGTCATGGATGGGAACGTGTTGGTTCCCTAGGGAGTATGGTGTGTCACCATATGCAATTATGGTAAGCATGCTATTACAGCTAATTTGTGATCAGTCATCTTTCCTATCTGCCATACTTATGATTTTCTTAATAAACCTCATAATGATAATGCAGCTGTCTCGTGTCACACTTTGACACATTTATCAGCAGCAGCCACACCATCGCCATTCCCTACATCTGTTCAAAGTCAATTTATTTAAAAACTTTACACAACTTTGATGGAATGGAGAGGCTGTGGATGCCTCTAAAAAAGGACAGTTTCCAGCATTCATCTTTTAATTTGAGGCTTCTGTGGCAAGTCGATAAAGTTTACTTCCATCTTCCTGCTTCAAAGGCCAGCAGCTCCTCCAAACTAAATAGACTGGCTTAAATATCTTAAGGTTGATCTCTGCTCTGTGTTTTAAAAACAAGATAACGTGAGGCATTATAGGGAGGAGCAGGATACTGGTTAAAAATAGAATTTAAGATGACTACATGAAGAGATAGTGTCTCTCTAGAGAAACTAAATTTGAGTGTAATTGCAGGAGTTACAGAAAGCATTTAGCAGCTTGGCCTTGTGTTCGAGAAGAAATGGCGGTACACGTCTTAACATTCTACTCATTACTTTAGCCTTTTTGTTATATGGTTCAACTGTATTTGCTTTATTTTGTATACAAAGGCAAAGTTGGAAGAGCCAATGGACGGTGCGTTGACTCTACCAACTGTATGTGGGGGTTGTCTGGGGGGTTGTCCATAGAAAATGTTGAATAAAGTAGATGTGATTTTCTGCATTTTGGTGTATTTTAACAGGTTGTTAAACATATGTTTGCCTACATTTGTAAACACTCTGATTCTGTCAATCCTACATCCCACCCCCTTACTTGATTGTTCCGAGCCCGACACTGTCCCTGCTCGTTGTTTTCCGACTCCACATGGGAAACCTCCAGGCGCCTGCCTGCAGCTGCCTGTGGGCTCCTGCCCACGTACGACTGCCTGGTTAGCTCAGCACTCACCCCCACCACTCTTTAGGGGTGGAGATTATTTTAAGGGTACACACAGAAATGCTACTTGAAGAGGCAGCTTGTATGCTCGTAAATGGCTGTTATGTTTAAAATTAGTGTTGATGTAATTATTTTCAGTTTACATATCCTATAAAAGTTGTATTTGTTCAAGGCAGTCCTATTTGTTCATAACTTTATTATTAGTAAGCCTGAGAGTTATCAGACCCAAGCAAACAGTTACTGTGAAAATAAGAGTTCCCGGATCCTGTTCCAGCAGGATCTGACTCAAATTAAGCCCTGCATCCATCCATCCTTAAATTTTCTTTATTTCTTCCCTTCCTTCAATCCTTCCTCCCTCCCTCCCCTTTCTGGGTCACTAGGGAGCTGGTGCTTATCTCCAGCAGTAACTGTGTAAAAATGTGTGCACGCCCTGGACAGGTCCCATGTCCATCACAGGGCTGAAAATAAACCTTAAATAAACAAAATACCTTGTCCCCCCTGTCCATTCCCTACCCTTGAAGTCGACCTCAGTGTGGCTCTTCTCATTAAATATCCAAAGATTGGACCCCTATAAAGAAGCCACACTATTACACATTACATAACTTTCCCAAGTTATATTTTAGTGCTATACTGAACATGTTAAAAAATATGTCCAAATATACTGCGGGATTGACTTTTATCCCCAGAAACAAAAATGGAACAACTCACAATTTCACACCATATGAATAACTATAGTTGCTGGAGTTAACATCTGGCACATGAAATGCACTTAAAAAAAAACTATGTGATTGATATATTGCACAAATTCATGAAAACAAAAGGGTTATTGATTTCTTGTAAACAAACTGCAAAGTAACGTCATGTCAAGATAAGCAGTACACATTTTTTTCCATTAAGAATGCAATTAAGGCACATTTAATGAACTGTGAAGAACACATTGTGCCGAAACCAAAGAAATACAATATTTCAAATACATTTACTTCTATTTATAAGCCCCTGGAACATAATCTAAAGCTTTAGGCAGGTAACAGTTTATATTAAAGGCAGAACTCATTACAGAAAAAAATATAAATCCGAACTTTTAAAGTAGGAGTCTCCCCGGGGGGTCTCCAGACTCTTTCAAGGCAAGCTCAGAGGATGGAAGTGAGGCAATATTTATTTATAACATTAGGTATCAAAGAGGAGATCAGAATAAAGATGTGTTTGGTTTAGAAAAATAAATGATCAAAGATTCAATAACTTTAGTGATTTTTTCCCCATTTGCCTTATTTGCAGAGTCAGAGACTGATAAACACGTTTTTTTACATTCACTATCCTGCTCCGAATTATTGACAGCCTTAAAATCTAAGAACAGTGTTTGAATATATTTCATAACAAATGAAACCACACCATTTGTGTAAATATTTTAGTAGAATATGAAGACGTTAAAAACATTTTTACAGAGTGCAACAAAAACAAAAAGCGTGCTCTAAATCACCTTTTGCTGAATTGAAATTAGTCCCTTAAACTGAATGAAATACACAAATAACAGCATTTGGGCTCAAAGGTTTGTGGTCATGTTGCAAATGACCAATGAACAACAATTTTTAATGATGGAGAAATTATCGTAACTTTCCCTGTATAAGTTTCTGTTTTTTGCATAAATTAGCATGCCTATGACTTATACAGCAAAGTGACGTATATGTTTTTTCCCCACATTTATAACCCAATGTTTGTCTGAGAGCTGACGATTTCATTCATTCTGACATGGAAAATATCGAACGCTACCATTTTCAGCCACTAGAGGGCCATCGACTAATAAGCCACATTTCTCATAAAAAGGTAAAGGTGGATATTAGTAAGACACTTGGCTTGCCATACCAAGCCACCTTCGTCTCGCTCCGGAACTACTGGAGCAAACGTCAAATCAGCTTCAATTTGCCGCGCCGTCCAGACGAAATGCAGCTGATTTGACCATCAAAGTGCATTTATTAAGGAAAAGTTCAACTGAGACACACCTTTGCTATAATTTTGAGCAAACAAATAATAGTTTTTCAGTGTTAATTTTGAGAAATTCTTGTTAAAGTCCTCCCGTGCACACTCCCGCGACTGCCATTTGGCAGCCATTTGATTTTTGGCACAACACTGACCCACATTTCTGGGTTGTCAGCGGTGACGCATAATAAAAACGATGGAGGGGTGACGCATAATATATGTGATTTATACAGCTCTGCAACATATTTATGTTTTTTTTCCCACTTTATTAGACATATAGCATTTAGACAACATACATGCTTTTAAAAATGGTGGTGGCTTTTATCAAAATGTTGTGGAGCTTAAAATCATCTATTACACAAATTTAAAAATTAAGCCATTTATTCAAAAATTGCCAAAACATCAAACCAAACATATTTCTAACTACCGGTACTCAATAAAATGGTGATTGAGCAAAATAAAGCATCTCAATCCAAAACAAAACACAAAACATTCATGATAATGCTGATATCTTTTTAAAAGATTGATCACTTGAGTGAGTAAACCCTTCACTCCCTCTTTAGTTCTGATGTAATTTCGAACAATGGAATAAGAGTTCCTTCTAATTTCAGAATGCCTTCCCGGATCAAATGTAAAAGCACAAATAAGCCTAATCAGGTTTATTGAGAAGCTTTTGCTGATGAGTTGAACAAACGCCTGCAGCCAGGTTCAACTCTCACAAAACAGGGGGGTACATTTAGGACTTTGGATGGGAAAAACTATAATTGGCTGCATTCTGTGTGACAGTTTTGAGTAGACATCCCTTGTGCATCAGTATCGATTTGAAATCGAGACTTTTTATCTTTCCAGAAGTCTAACAGTCATACCTGTGAAGTTGCTTTAAAAGTCAGGGATACAGTCAATGCTGGATATGATATAACAATGATAAAGAGGTTTAAAGATAGTGACAGAGAAGTAGTGTTTGCAGAGCGCTGTGACGGCTACCCTGGGAAATTAATATGCACCTTAACAAGAAATCACAAGTGAAGATTTTTTCTTTGCCAATCTGAGCATGGGAGGTGCACAGTTATGATTTGTTTTCCTTTGCAATTTGCATTGTACAACTTGCTTGACTTGCTATGTAGAACAAAAGCCAAATTAACCCCGAACTCAGGCAGATGTCCCATATGCAGCTGCAGGGGATTTCTGATCAGTAAGCCCCAGTAATAATCCCTCTCTCTCTCTCTGATTTCCATAATTAGTCAGCCGCCAGCTAAATTGTGTTATTATGGTCAATTAATCTTGCAGGGCAGGATTTTCATCCAGTGCTAGCATTCAGTGTCACTGATGTACAAACAACATAGAGACACCCTTATGACATTTCAGAAAAGCTGGCATTTACTGCCTGTTCTGAGGTGGAACCTGAAGTTGTTGGATTAGGGTTGGACCACAGGATACATATTTTATGCCAGAACTCCAACCATCCTGTCACCGTTCCTCAAATAGTTCACAATGCTTTAACAAAGTTCAACCATTAAAGTTTCATTCAAGGGTGAATAAGAGTCTTTTTCCACCTTCTGCAAATGGTCAAACTGAATCATGATAGCCCTGATCTCACATCTAGGGGAATGACAAATTAAACAAAGGGGAAAACCACAATCCAGATAGAGTATATCTTCAAACATTAATGCCACAGCACTTGTAACAGAATTAAATCTTTAATCTTATGCTTTTTGCCACCTCCACAAGTAAATGTTTCATGGTAGAAAAGTTGATGATTGGTTTGTTCAAATATTCAACCGTTGTAAGTATAATGACCAATTTATGTACTGTCATTTACGGACTACTAAGTGCGCCTGTATTTAAGCCACACCCACTAAATTTATAAAGAAAAAAAGTACATATATAGGCTGCACTTGTGTATAAGCCATAGGTATCCATATTGTAACACAAGATATTTACACAAAAAGATGTTACGGAGAAAGTTTTTTTTTTTTAACCTTTAATATGTACTGGTATCATACACAAATACGTACAGTAAATGTTTATTTTCTGAACAGTGCCTGTAACATGGTTGGCTAAATAAATAAATAAATACAGTAGCCTATCAGGAAATGTCATTGATCTCTATCTTCATTCCTCCTGTGCTTTAAAGTCGTCTTCTTCAGTGTCAGAATTGAAACGACTTCAGAAAAACTTCATCACACGTCTTTTTTTTTTTTCTTACTTCCGCTCTCGGCAGGGCAGGTTGCATCTCCTTTTGCTCCTACACCTCCCTGGTTTCCCCCCCCTGCTTCTGCATTTGTCTCGTCTGTAACTCTTCAGCGCTCGCTCGAACCAATTTGGGATGGATTTATGTGCGTGGACTGTTTTCTGGGCTATTTCATCTATCGATACTATCGATAACAAAAATTTCCGCGAAGCGCACTGGCCAGGGAGAGCCAGGGCGCCCTATCGACACGCATGCGGTGAGCTACATTATGGACTCGATGAGCAGGCTAATGTAACTGTCCGCTCTTTCTGTCGGGGACGTGGAATCTCTGTGGATTTTTGGGATACTGGTGGCTGTTCCTGCCACTGAAGGCTGAGGAGGACCGCAGCGATCGGCGTGCTGGCGAGTCTTCCGCTCAGCGAAAATGCTTTGATCCGGGCTATGACCTTCCCAGCTGTTGTGCGGGCTGAACCACACGGTGGGAGAAGCGGTGGCTGCCGCGGACCTGCGGTGTGTGGAACTCGTTTACAGCCGTCCGGATTAAAACAGGGCACATACGGAAGGATCTTTTAGCTCGGAACCTCTCTCGATTCGGCGATTTGGACCCAGAAACAGCACCTGGACTTAAAGACTGCAGTAAAAGAACACTGTGGCCTGACTGAAAAAATAAAGCAACTAATCTAATCTGGTCTCTGGCCTTGGACTGAAGGCTGTCTACAAATCTTCTCCTGAGCTGGGAAGCTGAAGGGACCCGCTGCCCTCCCCCCCCCCCCCAGAGGTCTCTGTGTGTGCGTTCTCGGATGGAGCCGAGCTGTGAGACCTGCGAACTGTTCTTATCTGGAGCTGATTACACACAGACTTTATTACCTCCCGCCTGCCGTCATAAATGCATCTTGTCCTGTCTAAATGTGCTAAAAAGCTGGTAGAGTTTTTTTGGACTTTATCATGGAGTGTCTATTGGCAAATTGTGATAGATTCTTTTTTTGAATACCACGTTCTTACCTGTTTGTGTCTATTCCCTTTTCCATATCTGTTGATTGTGGTGGCGCGGTTTTATACTGCTGCGACTTCGTGCGCTCGTCCCTATCCTAAGACGGATGTGCGTAATCAATTACGTTGTCTTTGTGCCCCGGTGCAATGTCAAGGTCAATAAAGATATATTCTATTCTATTCTCAGTCTCCCTTTCATTGTCGCTCTCAGCATCACCTTCGTCTCAAGGCAAATTCACGATTTGATTTGATTAACGATTCACTTATTTTGAGTGAATGAAAATACTTTGTAGTATGCAACAAGGCGGGCAACTCCTGCAGGGGAGTGGGAGTGATGAAGTTTTTGGGAATTCCACAGCAGGCTGGCTCGAAACGTCAATAAGGTGCTATATATATGACAGATTTAATTGGCAGGCCTCAGACTGATGAAGTCTTTCGGATGAAAGATGAAACGTTTCTTCCAAGAAGAATCTGTCCAGATGACATCATTTAACTTTTTTTGTGATTTATTTCCCTGGTTGATTGAGTTTACACACATTCAGTAACATACTTTAAACATTTAATCCACCAAGCTGAACTAAAAATCATTCCTATTTAACCAGATTTTCAATTAACATTTGCCTCTGAAGAGGGAATACTGTATATTGAATATGTTCATTAACTTGTAAAATAAAGTCAATTTGTGCCATCTTGTATCATGTTAAAAAGTGTATACTGTACCATCAGAATAGAGATGTGATTTTTCTCCAATATCTATGAAAAAAAAAAAAACTTTCAACCATGGATTTGAATGTTTAATAACATCCTGTGCATGACCTAAATCTAAAGCACGAGTAAGTTACATTACTGAATGTTTAGAAACCCCAAACTGAACCCTTCATATGAAGAATGTAAAGCAGCAAATTACCTAATTTACTGCAGGTGTGGAAATTGACAAAATGGTACCAGATGTGGGGGGAAAACCAGGAAGCACAACAATATATAGACTACTGTGCTGGTCAGTACACTAACAAACATTTTGGGAAAACAAAACAAAACAGTAAACAACAGCAGAAAATCAACAAATGAAGTATAGATTTAATTCAATTCAATTTATTTGGCATTAATTCACATGTCACTATTTCTCAGGGCACTGAACAAAAGGAAAGTCTTAAGCCCACTCTTAAAACTGGACAATGTGTCAGTCTTATGGACAGAAGCTGGTTTCACAAGAGAGGAGCCTGAAGGGAAGGGAACGAGGTGCAACATACTTGCTATGGGAATTGCGCCCCCGCGCAATTACCTGAAGGAATACATTCACGCCTTTTACGGCAGGGGGTGTCACCCCGCGTCAGAGGTACCGCCCTTTAGGTATTTAAGCGACTGATGCCCCTCCAACTTTCTCCAAAATTGCACTTCACCGAGCTTTCAGCATTGAAAGGGCCAGATATGTTGCACCTTGTTCCCTTCCTTCAGGGAACATGAGTTATGGTGCATAACTTTCAGTTCCCTTTCAGTTGGTCTCTCGGTGCAACATACTTGCTATGGGAACGTAATCCATTCACGCCCTTGAAATGCTCAGTAAAATGCCTGCTAGTGTGAACGTCCGCCTTTGACCAGTAGGCATCTCAAAGCTACTTTCTATTGTGTATTAGAAAGAACAGCCTGAGTGACATCACACGCAGTAACATCCATACTGTAGTACTTTGCAAAAGGGTTTAATGAGCTCCAGTTCGCAGCAGCGCAAATGTCTGCAACTGGCACGCCCTTGAACAGTGACCACGAAGTGGCCAAGCCCCTAGTTGAGTGAACGTGCACTCCAGGGGGCACCTGTTGACCTTTGCTACTGTACGCCCTCTTAATGGCCTCTGTCACCCAATGTGAGAGGCGCTGTCTTGATAGGGCCTTTCCTGTAGCAGGTGCAGCAAAGCAGATGAACAGTTGGTTTGTTTCTCTCCATTCGGCTGTTCTCTGTATGTAAGTGCATAAAGCTCTCACAGGGCAGAGGGCCTTTAGTCTCTCCTGTTCCTGAGTAAGGACAGGGGCAGGTAGGAAGGAGGAGAGGTCAAAGTCTAGACTCCTATGGTTCAAGGTCAACACCTTGAGAGTATAAGCGGGATTAGGCCTCAGGGTGACCTTTGACCCGTCAGGGGCGAATATGATACATAACAGATGTACAGATAGAGCGTGGAGGTCACCCACGTGTTTCGCCGAGCACAGAGCCAGAAGAAGAGCAGTTTTATAACATAGAAGATCTATCTTAATCTCGCTCAGAGGCTCAAATGGCGGGTCGCAAAGAGCCCCCAAGACCAGGCCAAGATCCCAACCAGGGGTCAAGGTCCTGTTGGGTGGCTTGGTTCGAAGCATACCTTTCATATATCTCATTATGATTGGATGTGCTCCAGGAGTCTTGTGTCCCCAGCCCTCGTGACAAGCAGAGACAACTGCAAGGAACACTTTAATCGTTGAATAAGAACAACCCTTTTCCAGTAAATCTTGAAGGAAGGTTAGGAACTGATCCAAGTTGCAAGCATAAGGAATTATATTTCTTTCTGAGCACCAGGCTTCGAAAATGCGCCACTTCTGTGTGTATAAAGACCGTGTTGACCCAACACCGGCATTCTGTATGGTTTTCACCACGTTCTCCGGTAGGCCCGAAGCCATCAGCCTGTCCTTTTCCACTAACAGGCTGGAATTAGTTCCAGTCCCTGGCCTAACCGGCTGGACTGCAACTTCCTGTGTGAGCCTTTGAGGGTCAACCAAGTTGGGGAGAGGGCCTCCATGTTGGTGTGTTAACAGACTGCACTCATCGAGTTTCGTCGAGGACAGATGAAGTCTATTAATTTTATTAGATCGAGTTGGAGCAAGGAACTTATTATTTTCATCCAAAACAGGATTTATTGGATTGAGGGGCTGCGGTTTTTGTAAACGAGCAGACCTCCTGATTCCAATTGGTGTCTCACCCAGTGGGATAATGTTGTGTGTGAGCAAGTCTGATGCCGCTTTGTGAGGGAAGTCACGTGCTGTTCGTTCACCGCTTGGGCGTTGTGTGTCCTTCATGAATAATAAAGGGGCAGCTGCAACGTGTGAACGTGGAGATGGTCCTTTGTGACCGGCAGACTTAAGATCATTTGTTGATAAGGAGCCCAATTTCCTTTCATAATCAGGAATAGAAATCTGGTTTGACTCCGATCTGTCTACACACACAGTAACATGATCACAGCTACTGGTGTGGTGGTGTGAAGTCTGTGGCCGCCTTGGGGCAATCGTCATGACTCCCCCATCCTTAGAATCTGTTGACGCGCTCTCCTATGGTGCGATCATGTCACGTGTTTGTCTTGTTAGTGTATTGACTGGCCCCTCGTTCACCATGGAGCGGGGGCTGGAACACGTGTCCTCTCTCACCTGTCTTCGTGAAAGGTGGAGGGTCTGTTCGCAGACGCCTCTGGGTCTGTCCTCTAGAGACAGGTCCTGAGGCACCCTGCTGGGGTTTATTGAATAGACTAACATCCCATGAGCCATGAGGGAGGGGGATGTGCCCCCCCCCCTTTATGACGGCTGACAGGCCAGAGAGGCCCATACTGTTGAAATTCTTTGTGTTGGTGTTGTTGTTTTTTTCTTTTTGATAGTCAATAAAACAGGGATGTACTGTTTCATGAGCTTTATTCGTGCTTATGTGCGACGACATACATGATTTGATGTCACTCACAGCAGGGAGAGCATGGTTTGTGCATGCAACAGGATTATCAACCATTTGTACTTTGCTACAAATAAAGTCTGAATAAGGTGCGGACACATTGTATCAGTATCTTTGTTGATTTAAAAAAAGCATTCGATACTATTGATCACACCATTCTCCTTGAAAAACTGAACAAATATGGTATTAGAGGACCAGCATTACAGTGGGTATCTAGCTACTTAAAAAATAGGAAACAATTTGTACAAATAAATGATGTAAGATCTGACCTCTGTAATATCACATGTGGAGTTCCCCAAGGCTCTGTACTTGGACCAAAGCTTTTTATTTTATATGTGAATGACTTGGTAAATGTGTCAGGACTCCTTAAATGTGTACTTTTCGCTGATGATACCACTTTTTTCTGTTCAGGTGAAGATATAGAACAAATGTTAGAATTGATAAAGACAGAATTTGTCAAGATACAAACTTGGTTTAAAATAAATAAATTATCATTAAATCTAGAAAAAACTAATTACATGATATTCGGTAATAAAAAGAAAACTGTTGATGTTCCACTCAAAATTGAGGATGTTGAGATTTGTAGAGTGAATGAGGTGAAGTTTTTGGGTGTTATCATTGATGACAAACTGACATGGAAACAACACATAAATTCTGTAAGAATAAAAATAGCTAGATCGATAGCAGTACTGTACAAAGTCAGAGACCTATTGAATGATAAAGCTCTGTATTTGTTGTATAACACAATCATTGTTCCACACTTAATCTATTGTATTGATGTTTGGGGGAAAGCGTGTAAAACAATCACAAAGCCTATTTTTGTATTACAGAAAAGAGCTGTAAGAATTATCACTAGAAAGCATTACCGTCATCCATCAAGTACATTATTTTATCAACTAAAATTATTGAAGTTCCATGATTTGGTAGACTATAATATTTTATCAGTTATGTATAGAGCTCAAAATAATGCATTACCTTTAAATATCCAAATGCACTTTGTTAAAAGACAAAGTTGTTATAATCTTAAGGGAACAGAGTTGTTTGTAAAACCACAATTCAGAACCAGTTTGAAGGGACGTTCTACCTCAATCCAGGGAATTAGATTATGGAATGGCTTGGAGAATGTAGTTAAAAATGCCAAGTCAATGTTTACATTTAAAAAAATGATCAAAACAAATGTGTTAAAAAAATATATGTGAAATAACGTAATGTGTATTGTATTAGTTAGAAAATTAGAAAGAGTTAGTCATTTTGTACTTAGTTAGAAAATTAAAAAGAGTTAGTAATTTTGTACTGTTGGTTGAAGAATATTATTGTTTAACCTGACTGTTGGAAAAAGTTGGTTGAAGATTATTATTGTTTACATGGTTTGACTACTGTTGTTTAATCTGATTGTTGGAGATAAGGGGCAGATATAATAAGATTTATTCTTCTTTCTGCCACCTTTCATTTTTTTACATTTTGTACACTATCATTATGAGATTGCCTTGTATTGTTTCTTTTGTAAAAAAATGAACAAATTTAATAAACTAAACTAAACTAAACATTCCCGTTACCGCGTGGGCGGGAGGTCGTCTAAAATGTAAACGTGGACCTGATTCATCAGGCACATTTTTGTCGGGTGTCCCGGCTCGCCGAAGAGGCCCTATGCCTGCTCGCCTGGCGTGGGACAAACCTATTTTTGCTCCATGCATGCTCGGAGCGAGGTTGGCTCGGCGGGGGTCTTTGCCGAGGTTCCTCCTCGTATGCTGGCCGCTTCTGCGGTGGCGCACGCGTCGTCAAGCGGTGCCGAGGCTGTGCAGGTCTGCCTCCAGCAGGCTCCCTGGGAGGGGGGGGAACTCCGACAGGGAATGCCCACCCTGAGAGCTGACCAAAAAGCCCCTCCGTCTCTATTGGGTGGTGGAGAAAAGGCACCTTTTGTCCCTCCGGTAAATCCGTCAGCGTCGTCCACAGGTGGCGGATCGCGATGACCACTTCCGCCATACCTTTGCCCTGAGCCACAGCAACTGTCCCCATCATACGGAGAACAAAGTCTGTTGCTCTGCGGGCTTCATCCAGTAAGTCGGCAGCAGCTTGCTTATCCGAGGTTACCTGCAGTTGTTGGAGTTTGTCCGAAAGGTAAGCCTGCATCATCGCGGACGCGTTCATCGCGCGTGCCGCGAGTCCTTGAGCTCTGTAGCACTTCTCGAGAAGAGACGCTGAGGCTCTACAAGCTTTGCTGGGGAGAGTCGGTTTTGTCCCGGATTACTTGGGAGCTAGGTGGGATGCCAGTGTGTCCTCAATCTGAGGCGCGTTGGCTATTCCCGCCTCATCCATCCCTTCCACGTCGAGGAACTGTGAGAGAGGAAGGAGCATGGGCGCTCGTGGTTGAGACCAGGTGCAGGTTAGTTCCATGAGGAAGTACGGGAACACGGGCATCCTTTGCCTCGTTGCTGCCTGTTGTTTTGAATAAAAATAGTTCCCTGCCAGCCTCGTGACTTGTTGGCGAGGCGGAGGTTCCGGCCAGGGGCTGTTCAGCGCGTCCGTTGCTCTGTGGCACAGGTCGAACAGGGCAGGAATAGAAAAGTCAGTTTCAGGGAGCACATGTACCGGGGTCCTGGGGCGGTCCTCTCCCAGATCCTCGATTTCGAGCTCTGGTTCCTCCGCTGAAAATTCGCCCGAGGCTGAGATGGAGATCTCGTCTTCATTCATCAAGCCTCTGGTGTCGAACTCGACTGTTAGGTCCACCATGGGAGCGAGCGGGTCAGGGCTGTCGCCCCATTCGACGCACGTGCTGTTGTGCAGAGCCAAGTTCTCGAGCTCCGGGGTCGGAGTGAGGGTCTCTGTTGTGTCTGGGTCCTGTGGTCCAGCTGAGCTTCCCATGGCCGTAGCCACGAGGTCCACCCGATGCCGCAGCACCGCATCCAGCATCTGGCTGCAGTGTGGGCAAGAATCGGGCGCGTCCAGAGCTTGTCTTGCATGAAATATACCCAGGCAGACTGGACAGGCCTCATGGGTGTCCGTTGCTGCGAGGGAAAATCCACAGCCGCTGGGACAGGCGCGCGAGGTTGGGCTCGCCGTCCCGTTGGTTTTCCTTTGAAGTTTTGTCTTTCGCTTTCCTTTCTCCGGAGGCATGTCCGAGATAAGGCGAGCAAGTCCTTCCAGAATCCTTTTTCTTCTTTGTTCAAGTGTCTCCTCCATCGTGTCGCTTTCGCTGGCTAGCCCGCTAGGATGTTAGCCGGGGTAGCGGTTGTAGCGTAGTTATAACGCCGTCGAGCAAAGCAACCTGTGGAGAGAGGAGAGGAAAAAACTTCGAGGTTATAGAAATGTACGCAGGGAAAAATTCTCTGTGCGCTCTGTGCAAGGAGCGAGCTCACCTCAGATTGAGCGATGGAGCAGCAGAGAAGTCCCACGAAGAGAGGTAGTTCAGGTTTTGCGAGGTGAAGGGCAAAAAAGAGAAAGTTGGAGGGGCATCAGTCGCTTAAGTACCTAAAGGGCGGTACCTCTGACGTGGGGTGACGCCCCCGGCCGTAAAGGCATGAATGTATTCCTTCAGGTAATCGCGCGGGGGCGCAATTCCCATAGCAAGTATGTTGCACCGAGAGACCAACTGAAAGGGAACTGAAAGATATTCCTCCCATTCTGCATTTGGAAACTCTAAGAACCACAAGTATTTCTACAGTCTGACAGCAAAGTGCTCCATTAGGAAAACATGGAACAATAAGATCTCAAGTAAAAGATGGAGCTAGGTTGTTGAGGGCTTTGTAGGTTAGAAGTAAGATTTTGAATTAAATTCTGAATTTGACAGAATATATTACAAAGTATAGATTGAGAGAAAATGTGCAAAATAAAATGTTTGGGTTTGAAACTCATCATAACATTTCATAGTGAATTAATGCCAAGCTTTAAAAAAAGTATGTTTCATAAAAACATATTTGACGCATATACACAATATACAAATACATATACAATCTACAAAGAAGACTGTAAACAGAAGTAATTAGCCACTAAGTGTAAAAGAAGACTCTTTCACAAGGTGGAAATCCGATTACGGAATAAATAAATGTCCCACAATCTGATAAACAGCGTCAACTCTTACTCCACTATGCCTTGCTCAACTTCCTCTTCATCCACCAAAACAGAACAACTGCAACCTTAGTCTTAACCACCAGAATGACCATGATGAACAGCACTCCGCTCACAACTGAATTACCTGATCAGTGCTGGGACGTATAGCCTGCCAGGACGATTCACCACCATCTTCACAGCTTCCTGAATCAGTAAAAATCTTGATAAAAATGTACACATTTTACAAGAATTCCCCAGAAAACTTTAGTTGTGTTTGTTAGCAGTGCAGAAGTCTGCCTAACGACACTACGTAGTGTATCAGTGTCTGAAGGACATTAATGCGGTGCTCTTAATGAGGCAGCACTCTGCCACCGCGGCCACAACGGTCCTTGATGATTAAGCTCCTCCACGTTCTCTGTCATTCCGCCGCATGTCATTAAGAGAGTTCGCTCTTCGTTACTGAGGTTTCCTTTGTTGGGGAGCAATATCATTGTCTTTTTCACCCTGCAAGGCCACACAGATCAGAAATCCCCTTAAAAGCAGAAAAAATGACTATGCATTTCTATTTAAAAAAAAGGACTTTCAGCAATCTCTGTTGCGAAGTCCTCAATGACACGATGCAAGACAAAGACTGGAGACAAACCATAATCAGATAGAAGATAAGTTCATAACACAAGGTGACACAGCAGAGAGTATCAGTCAAAAGCTGGAGCAATATTAGCTCTTTTCAGCCACAAAAGCTCCTTGCACTATTAGTCACTCACTTCTCCCTATCACTCTGCCACAGCCAGACAAACAGCGTCTTGAGAAAATAAATGAATCGATAGAAAAAAACAAAGATCTTTCAAAAGATTTCTCGGCACCACAGGCTGCAAAGCTGCTCTCACTCCATCTGAACACCGCTGAGGGCACGGCGTCCTCGTGGCAAAGAGAGATGGCAGATAGAAGTCCTTTTTGTGTCTTTGTGAAGCAGCAACTTGGCTGGTTTTAAGTTCTGAAAACAGTTGTAGAACACGAAGAGTGGACACTTTTAAAAGTCGTATTACTTGGCGTTAGAAAAGTGAGAACTAAGTGTAAAAGCAGAGCCAGCTCGCCGACCAGCCGCCTCTTTGGCAAATCATGAAGATGTTCACAAGTCAAAACGCTGAGCAAAACTGGGAAAGGATTGTCAAGCTTAAGTGAGTTTTTTTTACAACAAGTAGCGGGTAAACTTTCATATTCCTATTCTTTCTTTATTTCTTTAAGTGCCTGTACTCATTTATACACCTAAGAATACATAAAGTTCCTGAATAGTATGGTTCCTTAAATGACTGCTAAAAGTTAAAAATATGATTTTAAAGCACAAAACGTCTTTTTACTGCTCAGTTTTCATTTGTAGAATTGCTTTTTGAGTTTTTGCCTCAAGCGCAAGAATTAAGATATCACAGTCTTGTTCAAGAGTGATGGTTGGATGGAGATGGAAAAGGTTCAAGAGGTTTACACCTTGTCTTCAGTAATGGGGACATTGCTTCAATTTGTTGTGGTGAAGAAGGAGTTGAGTTGAAAAGCAAACCTCTCAATTAGATATATGGTCTTTCTACAGTCCAACCTTCACCTATGGTCATGACGTGCAGATTGTGACTAAAGGAACAAGATACAAGTGACTGGACTCAACCATAGGAACTAGGTGAGGAGCCCCTTCATCCACAGGGAGCTTGAAATGGAGTCGCTGCTCCTCTACACCATAGAGTCAGCTGAGGTGGTTCACGCCAAAAATACACTACACACGTTACGGCTCCGCCCCGCTCCGGTCCGACCTCCGCAGCAAATACGCACCCATTATAATCAATGAGAGAATTTACACTGGCTCCGCACGGCGGCGGCGAGCAGCGGCGAGCGGACGGCAGTCCGTCAAAATTAGAAATTTTTCTATTTCTGCCGGACGCCGGAGCTGTGCCGGAGTCAACTTTTGAAGATTACGTCGCACCAACAGGAAAAGGAACGAGCACAACTTCCGTATTTACAAAATAAAATCACCACGGGCGGACTAATCCTAGCTCTATACGGATTTATTTGTACAAAAATGCTGTCAAACTATCATTTATGACTACGCCTACAAACGCAATACAATAAATAAATAAATAAAGTATTTTATTCTGAAATGTAATACATCACTTCCTGTTGCTCAAACCATGTCCTGTCGCTCATTTACGAGAGAAGATCAAGGCAGCAGTCTCTACTGTTGTTCTCCTTCTTCCACCGAATGAATTGTTTTGTTCTGACTTACTTATTTATCACTTGATTTATCGCGCAATCTCGCAATTCCCGCGCATGCGTCTCTGAGCGGCGTATCCAGGCGGACCTGAGCGGAGCGGAGGTAGTGGAAATTGGACTCGCACAGCTGCGACCTGCGGAGCGGGGCGGAGCCGGACCGCATGTTGTGTATTTTTGGCGTAAGGCATCTGATTAGGATACCTTCCTCTGGAGGTTTTCCCATTGGTACAGTACATCCCACTGGTACATTCCAGGGCAGACCAAGAACTCACTGAAGGGATTATGTATCATCTCTTGGAATGCCTTGGAGTCCTCTACCATGAGCTGGGAGAGGGATGTCTGGATTTCCCTCCTGGACCTATAGCCTCTAAGACCTGATCATGGACAGGCAGTAGAAGGTCAATGAATAAATGAATAGGTAATTTGCTTTTTCACTAAAGACATATGGGTTATTTGTTTTCTTACATGTTTATTTTAGACAGTTTGTCACATTGGAGGTGTATACCAAGGTAGAACCAACTGAGAAAGATAACAGACTCAAAACATTTGTAAAGACATAAAGTGATTTGTCTACAGTGTAAAAATCAACTGTATATACAGGATGGTCAACCTGGGAACCCTGGAAGGGAAGGAGAGAGGTCAGGGACTTGAGATAAGTAGATGATGTTGCAACGTGAAGTTTCTCTTATAGGATGATGTTTGAAGAGCAGCGTAGAGAGGACTGTGGAGGAATCCAGTTCCAGGATCTCCAACTGAGGCGAACGTGGAGTCACGTGGTAGGAAGACAGAGGAGCAGCTTGGGAAGATCCACAAGGATGACTCAAGACTTACAGGTAGGTGTATGAGTAGGTGGTTTGGGACTTTCAGTTCAAACCAGGACATGATTGAGAACGCAAGGAGAACACAAGGTCAGATTACTTAAATCTGGAGGATTGCACAAGGAGGCCGACATAACAAGTACCAGAAGGTAAGTAATGCTTCAGCAACAAAGGAAGCACTTCTGTAGCTTTATAGTCCTGGTGGTGATTAATGTGATGACTATCAGCTGTTGTTTGTTGGCACCACATCTGGAACCAGGGACCAGTTGAAAGAATTGGAAACCCTTTTGTTACTTTTTTTTTTTGGTCCTAAAATTTAACTACCGTACTTTGCAAGATCCATCCTTTGCACATCACTTCAGACTGGAAGAACCAGCTGTGATCATTAAAAGCCTGTAATTTCTGGCACACAAAGTTGCATCTAACAATCAAATAAATGATGCACATAGAGATTACCATGATGTACAGGTTGTTGACATGAACAAGAAGGAAAATTAAAATCAAACTCTGGATTTACATTTACAACTGACTCATGTTTAGATTCAACACAATTCAGGATGGCGTCACAGCAAACTGACCTTAGAAAACAAATAATGATGTGTATGTATCGTCATCATTGTACAGTATGTTCCCATACAATGATGAAATTGGCTCTCTGCATTTAACCCATCCACCACCAGGTGGAGCAGTTGGTGAGCTTTGGGGGCGCCGAGGAGCAACTGAGAATGGGGTGTCCTGCTCAGAGACACCATGAGATGTGCAATGACTGGGGATTGAGCCTGGGACCTGTGGGTGCCCTGCCCCTACACCATCTCGGCCCCATTTTGTAAATATTAAATTAAAATGATTTTGATAGTAGTCGTGGGTCACCCACAATTCTTAACATTAGCCAATTATGGGAGACATTTGTTTAAAAATTTGACATAACTTATCAGAGTCTGCTCTGACTGTCTGTTAGCAAGAAATCGAACCACTTGGTGGATTTTAATGAACCTCTCAGAAAACGTTCACGGAGTGTACATCTGTAAATGGTTAACTCTTGGAGTTAATCCAATTCAAGACGACCATCACAGCTAATCAACCTTAACCAACACAAACATTGGTATATCTTAGTCATTTTTACCAAACCTGAGCTAAAATTTGACGTTTTAGTCACTGAGAGTCACTCACAACACATCCTCCAAGCACAGTCAAATCATGCAAGATCTTGTAATTTCACACGATGCATTTTCAAGGTTTGTCCAACACAACTATAACTTTCACATATTCCAACATACAATTATATCAGTTTAAAACTCTAGTATGAAAGGTAGAATGAGATGTAAAAGTAAAAACTTGTAGTCAGTTGTTGCAGTAAATAAAGCTTGACCTCTGAGTGATCGTGGAAACATATCTAGGTGTACATTGGATCTGAGTATTGATGAAATGTATCCACCTGGAAGGGACTGCCTTGCACTAATTACATTATCTAGTTGGCCTGAGCAGGTAGCACAAAGGTTACAGAAGTTCACCGGAATGACAATTATCAGCAACTGCGGAGAGGCGTGAGCTGAATCTGCAAACAGAGTTAATGAGCTGAATAAAGAAGCAACTTATAGAGCCCCGCGCAGGGAGCTGAAGGAACCAGGCTTTCTGAAAGCCATTTACAAGGTTTTCTTTTGAACAGCTGGCTGCACGTTTGCTCGTGGGTTTTTATTTGGGAAGGCACAACATATTAACCTTGTAGTCATTTAAAGCTAAATCTAGTTAAAAAGCCTTATTATTATGATTATGGTGTTTTTTTACAAAGCTAAATCTTGTTAAAAAGCCTTATTATTATGATTATGGTGTTTTTTTACAAAGCTAAATCTTGTTAAAAAGCCTTATTATTATGATTATGGTGTTTGTTTGTTTTTTTACAAAGATATAATTTTCATCCCTCATCTTTAAAAAATGGCCACGTTTGACAGGCATGAAATACAAAGTAGTATTTAAGCAGCAACAAGGGAATTCCCAGAGAGCTTTTAAATGAAACGGACTGATCAATTCAAGGATCAGGCATTTCTTAGATCATGAATCAGGTATTTGCTGGAATTCCCCCCCCCCCCCATTTATTTATCCATATACTGTAAAGGGTGATTTTCAAACATGTTTTTATCTGTTATGAGGTCCCTTATACGACTGAGCTTTAGTGCCATGTTAAGAAGAAGAAAAAAATTAAAAGCCATGAAATTATGAGAATAGTATTACGAGAATAAAGTTGAATAAAGCCTTATTACGAGAATAAAGTCATACGAGATTTTTTTTGCAGCTCTCTTTTATTTTTTTTATTTTTTTTCCACAAGTTGGATCCATGTCGCAACCTGCCAGTCAATCCAGCCAATCAGAGCATACCACCTTACTGTAAAAAGGTTCAAAGTCCTGATACTGATAATAAGCTGATGCTGATGTGCTAACAGATAAACTACGGTATCTTCTTATTTGTAAAACCAATATCAAAGTATAAATTAACATGTTCTACATTCTTCAATTTACCACAGTTAAAATACAGTAAACTGTATCATGTCGGAGTTTGGATAATATTACAACTCATTTAGCTACGGATTGGTAATTTGCTGACACGCCTACTGGATTAATTGACAGGTCACAAGTTGGATCTGAATTATGGAAAAAATAAAATAAATGAGAGCTGAAAAAAAGTATTGTACGACTTCATTCTCGTAATACTAGAACTTTATTCTCGTAGTTTTATGGCTTAAAATTTGTATTTTCTTAGTGTGGCAATGTAAAAAAAAAAGGTTTTTCTTAGTGTGGCCGAGCTCCATCGTACCTTTGAACATGTTTGAAGGTTTGAATAGAGATGACAAAAGCACGCCCTCTGAAAAAAAAAATCAGATACAGTATATTTCTGCTAGGAGTTCTATAACTTTTGTACTTTTTCAAATACAAAGTATTTAACTTTTATTCACAAAACTTTGTCTAATAAAATACATAAAGATATCTTTCTTTAGAAACATGGTTGTCATTGAAACTTACATCAGAATACCTGTTCTGTGTTTTACTACTTTGTCGGTTGCTAACATTTGCTTCTATTAACTAGCCTTTAGCTATAGCTTTTAGCTTGTGTTCCTACTTTTAGCTAGCGTTCTGTTATTTTTTTAAGTTTTAGCCAGCATTTTGCTACTTTTACTTTTCAGCTTGCACTTTACCCTTAGCTACCATTTTGCTTTTATTTTATCTTCTTTTGAGCTTTGAACAAATGTTTTGCCATTTACCTTTTCTAGTGTTGTGCTAGATTACCTTTCAGCTAGTGTTTTCCTATATTAAGTTAGCATTTAGCTACTTTTAGATGTTAGGTAATGTTTTATTAATTGAAGTTAGCATTTTGTTCCTTGTTTTGATTTTGGCTACTTTTTGCTCCTATGAACGTTTAGCTACTGTTTT
>JBBPBX010002843.1:0-87023 GCA_038048925.1 Garcialebias charrua | reverse complement strand
AAAAGAACGCGAGCGTTCGCGCACCTTCCATAAACTATTCGGTTGGGTTGAGCTAGTGATGCTAGTCTCTTTGAGTTTGGCCTTGTTTTTGTTGGTAAAGGCTAAAGTTGGCACCCGCTCCCAATTCACTTGTCGCCAACCTTGTAAATGGTTCCGAGCTAACTGTGCTAGTTTCCTTAATTTTCTTGGCCTGGTTTGTTATTGGTGAAGGCTAGCGTTAACGCACCCCCTCCTAATTCACTTTTCGCTAACTTCAAACGGTTGGTTTGAGCTAGCGGTACTAGGCTCTCTGGATTTTGGCCTTGTTTTTTTTATTGGTGACAACTAGCATTCACGCTCCCTCTCCCAATTCATTACTTTTGCCTGATTCATTTGCCAACCTCATACTCGGTAGGGGTGGGCGATATATCGAATATACTCGATGTATCGCAATATTTTAAATGTACGATGGTTAAAAGGGCTATATCGTGTATATCGAGGATCCTCCTGCTGTCGCGCGGGCCCCCACTCGCCCCCCTCCTTCCTGCAGGCTGCAGGAGCCGCGCGCGAGACTTTCAGCACAACATGTAAACACGGCAGATATGAAGAGCGCTGCACGCTGCTGAGGGGGGAAAACAATGTTCTGAGCTAGTTTGGATTAAATTGTCAGATGAGGGCATAAAAAATGTTTTTGTAGACGATGCTGAAAATAGTCCCGAAGAAAGGTCTGAACTACGAATCTTTTTCACCATTTAAACAGCGGAGTGGAGCATGAACGGCAGAACCAAGTGTTTTTACAGCTGCTGCTTCCTTAAAACAAACCACGGGTCTGAGCTTAGTCATGCGTGCACCGCATAGAGAGGTGGAGACATTAATAAATCAGCATTTTATCATTATCGCTAAAGACACGGTCCTTAGCGGCTAACAAGATGGCTAACGCGTTAGCCGTCTTCTTCCACAGCTGAGACTGACCGTGTCTTTAGCGATACAGCTGATTTAATAATGTCTCCACCTCTCGGTTCACGTTTCTGAGTGGAGGCTGTCGTGTTTTACACAAGGATTCAATGCGACACTTTGTAGAGCAACTTTAGAGAACGTCTTCGTGAATCCGGAAACAACCCCTGACCCTTTCACAATAAAACCGGATACAGTACACAGAGGCTCACATTTACTGCAGTACTGTGATAAATCTGTTCTTGTTCAGAGGTTTTGCAGACATTGCCTGAACTTGGCACAGTTTGAAACTTGTGCACATTTTGTGGTTTGTTGTTAAAAATTACTAGCACATGCAAATAGTTGAGAGTTGTTACCTGTGACTGTTCTGGGTCAGTAAATTTTATGGCCACTGTTTACACTTTTGTTTTTGTATTTTAAAGGCCTTAATTGTTTTGATTTAATATTTTTTTAATGTTAAAAGCACAAGAGCACCTTTTTAAGTTTAAATTATGTATTCTTCCTTTTTGCTTGAAGTACTTTTTATTTATGTGTGCAATTGATGGTTAAAATAAAATATTTAAGTTTGTTCAAATTTAGTGTTGACATTTTTTAATCAATTTTGAATCATTTTTTCATTGATTTTGGAGATATCGCGATATATATCGTGTATCGTGATATAGCCAAAAAATATCGCGATATAATATTTTCCTCATATCGCCCAGCCCTAATACTCGGTTGGGCAGAGCTTCTGTTGGTGAAGGCTAGTGTCCGCGCATCCTCTCCCACTTCGCTTTTATTGGTGAAGGCTAGCGTCCACGCACCCTCTCCCAATTCATTTTTTGCCAGCCTGGTTCTCTATTGGTGAAGGCTAACGTCCGTGCACCCTCTCCCAATTCATTATTTTTACCCGATTTATTTTGCCAACCTCATTCTCGGTTGGGCTGAGCTTTTGTTGGTGAAAGCTAGCGTCCGCGTACCCTCTCCCACTTCGCTTTTATTGGTGAAGGCTAACGTCCACGCTCCCTCTCCCAATTCACTTTTCGCCAGCCTGGTTCTCTATTGGTGAAGGCTAGCGTCTGCGCCCCTTCTCCCAATTCATTTTTCGCCAGCCTGGTTCTCTATTGGTGAAGGCTAGCGTCCACGCACCCTCTCCCAATTCACTTTTCGCCAGCCTGGTTCTCTATTGGTGAAGGCTAGCGTCTGCGCACACTCTCCCAATTCACTTTTCACCAGCCTGGTTCTCTATTGGTGAAGGCTAGCGTCCGCGCACCCTCTCCCAATTTTGGCCTCCTTCCCCTACACTTGCGTACACTGCCACAGTAGGGATTATGGACGGCTCGCACTGCTGTACAGACTGTGGGGCTGTGCTCCAGGCGGATGACGGTCACAACCTGTGTCCTGCTTGCCTTGGACATGACCATCTTGGTGGAGGCCCATGTCGACCTGCATGAACTGCAGCTTCATGCCTTGTTCTGTAAGAGTGGCTTGGCTAGCCCAGCTCTGCCCCGAGCTCAGCAGTGACCTCCCGCCGTCTGGGCAGGAGGCTCTACCCAGATGCTCGAAGCGCCGGACTACGGCTGCAGTCCCTGTGGCCCCTCCTAGAAAGAGGCAAGCCAAGTCTGATCGGGGTCTTTCCACAAGAGTGGAGCGGTTGTCCGCTGAGTTGGCGGGAATGAAGTCCCTTTTGCAGGCACGCCAACTGGGGGCTGAGCCAGTGGCAGTGACTGGACTCTCCTCCCCACCCATGCCTGAGCTGGCTGCGGAGGAAGATGTCTTATCCTTGGCTGCCTCTGCCTCTCATTTTTTAGGTGATGAGGAGGAACAGTTGGTCTCTGTGACTGGTTCTTTTTCTTCATCTAGGAGCGTAGGTAGTGAGTCAGGTGCCACCTTCTACTCGTCCATGCAAGACGTCATGCGTCTGGCCCTGGCTCAACTGCAGCTGGACATCCCGTAGCCGGAGGGGTCCACCCCAAGAAGTGCCTTCTTCAGGCATGGACAGGCCCCTCCTTCTTTTTCCGTCCCTTCATCAAAGGAGTACTTGAAGGAGTTGCATGGCTGCTGGCGTGACCCAAGGACCCAGGCGCGCCTCTCCGCGGATGCCCGAGTGTTGGCGGCCATGCATGAGCCAGCTGCGGCAGGCCTGGATTGCATGCCGTTGATTGAACCTGCTATTGCCTCGCTCATTGTATCACCAGAGGCGGCCTTGCGCAATGATGTCTGGTGTCCACGACCTCGGTGTCGCATCACGGACGACTTGCTCTGCAGAGCCTATCATGCTGTTCGTCTCAGCAATTCCTTAGCACACCTCTTGTTTGCCCTCTCTGCGTCATTTCAGATCACCAGTGGTGCAACAGCCGCGATGGGCTTTAGTGATGCAGTGCTTCAAGGGTTTGCGCTGATGACAAGGGAATTGGGACGCGTGATGTCCTTCTTGGTCCAAGCCGGCCGACTGGTCTGGTTGGCAGTCAACGTTGGCCGAGCCGTGTAGTAGATCCCTACGTGATCTTTCGGTGGTGCCAAGGGAGTTGTTCAGTTCGACTGCCTTGGATGCGCTCGAACGGACCATCAAGGCACGACAGACGAGACAGCAACTTTTGACCCTTAGCAAGGCGATGCCCCCTCCACCTCCTCGGCATCCGAGGCGCCCCCGGCAGTTCCCGGCTTTCGGCGGCCTCAGGGTCCATGCCCTCGTGTGGCTCAGCAGAGACCAAACAGGTCCTTTCGTGAATCGGTCCGCCAACCAGCTGGACAGGCGGACCATGGACCCTGACCCCCCCCCCGAGACGGTGATGCCACCAGGCCGACCGTCTGATATTTCTCCCACCAGCAGCTCAGATACTTGGCTGCTCACGCCGGGGACGCATGGGTGGTTGCCACGCTGACCCATGGTTACCGGCTACAGTTCCGACAGCGGCCTCACATCTCACACCGGGTCAAGATGACTGTAATCACCGACCCGGTGAAAGCCCGAGCACTAGACCAGGAGCTTTCCATCCTCCTGGCCAAGGGTGCGATCGAGGCGGTGAACCTTCTGCGACAACCAAGAGGCTTTTATTCAACTTACTTCCTTGTGCAGAAGAAGATGGGCGGCTTTCGTCCCATCTTGGACCTGAGGGGACTCAGCCAATATTTAAAGGTACAGGTAGTCCCCGACTTATGAGCGCTCTTACATACGCAGTCCCGGACTTACGAGCTGGCGAACGAGCAGTAAATTTGTAAAAAATACAACACTTTTTTGTGTTTTTAGATGAAAGTGTGTTAGCTAACCGTTTGGAAACACGTTTCTGAGCATGTTTATGAAGTAGTATGAATGTTTTTGATGAAAAACGAGTGTTCGTAGTAGCGCTAGCATAAATGTTCCAACTTACGAGCGAAAATCCGGACTTACGAGAACACGTGTTTCTTGTTCCGACGTACGAATTTCCGGTTTACGAGCAACTCATAAGTACGGAACTCGCTCGTAAGTCGGGACTACCTGTAATGCCTTTCCACATGCTCACGAGGGGTCACCGAGGGGTAATGGTTCACGTCTATAGACCTGACGGATGCTTACTGTCATGTGCCTATTGCGGCGGAATATTGCCGCTTTCTAAGGTTTGCATATCGGGGTCGCCACTAGCAGTTCCGGGTACTCCCATTCGGGCTCTCTCGCTTTCCTAGAGGGTGTTCACTCGGTGTGTGAGGGCAGCCCTCTCTCCCCTGCAGACCTACGACATGAAGGTTCTGCCATACCTAAACGATTGGCTTCTTTGCGCCCTGTCTCGGGCCTGTGCCATTTGCGACACGAATCGCCTGCTTGCTCACATGTCCCAGTTGGGCCTCAAGGTCAATATAGAGAAAAGCTGCCTGCTGCCTTCGCAGACTATCACCTTTCTTGGAGTGGTTCTGGACTCACCTTCCATGACTGCTCGTCCATCTGTTCAAAGGGTGGGCGACATACTCCAGTTGGTCAGTCTGTTCCAGCTGGTCAGGTAGCTCCCCTACGTTATCCTCTTAAGACTACTGGGCAAACTGACCTCAGTCACTCGGGTGGTACCCTTAGGCCTGCTGTCTCTTCGCCCCTTGCAGAGGTGGCTCAACAGCTTTCGCCTAGACGCCAGGTTGCACAGGCATCGCAAACTTGCGGTGACATGGCCATGTTTTCGTGCTGATTTATCCAGGGGTGTCCCCATGGGGGTGGTCGTGTACCGCAGGGAAGTGGTCACGACAGATGCCAGCTCCATAGGATGGGGTGCTGTGTGGCAACACAGAGCGGTTCAGGGCCGCTGGGGCCGAAGGGACTGTTCCAGACATATAAATGTGCTGGAGCTACGTTCAGTACATTTGGCGCTCAAGAACTTACTACCCCACCTGGAATGGAAGCATGTCCTCGTTCGGTCAGACAACATCTCTGTTGTCTATCACATCAACTACCAAGGGGGCACCAGGTCAGCACAGCTTCTCAGTGTGTCCAGGTGCTCTTGGAATGGGCCTCCACTCGTCTGTCCACCCTGCGGGCAACATACCTACCAGGGCGACACAATCAGGTTGCAGATTTTCTCTCCCGCCAAAGGTCTGTTCAGGGAGAGTGTTCTCTCCACAGTGACGTAATGCGGAGGATCTGGGACCGTTTTGGTCAAGCGGAGGTGGACCTGTTTGCAACAGAGGAGTCAACGCAGTGTCCCCTATGGTACTCCCATACGAGGACGTCTGGTGCACTGGGCCGGGATACGCTGGCTAACCCTTGGCCAAGGGTCCTTTTTTATGCCTTTCCACCCCTTTCTCTGATTTGGCCAACCCTTCACAGAGTCCTAGCAGAGGGCCACAGACTGCTGTTGGTGGCCTCATATTGGCCAGCAACAGCTGGCCAATATGAGACTGGCCAATATGAGGCTCATATGAGCCATATGAGGATTGGGATGCTATGGCACCCCAATCCTCAACTTCTTCAGCTGTGGGTGTGGCCACTGCAGGACCAGGACGGCAGCTGACTGGAGTTTCAAGCCCTGTTGGACGCACCATCTTGGGCGCCAGGGCACCTTCTACTCGTCAGCAATAAGAAAACAGGTGGCGTCTGTTTTCACAATGGTGTGCTGATCACAATGAGGATCTTGTTTCCTGTGCAGTACCCACCATTCTGGAGTTTCACCAGTCTCTCCTTGGTAAGGGTTGCTCTCCTTCTACGCTTAAGGTCTATGTAGCAACGATATCGGCTAATCACGCCGGCATCAATGACCGTACGGTGGGCAGTCATAATCTGGTCTCTCTCTTTCTACGTGGTGCCCGTAGGTTGCACCAGCCGAAGGTTACTTGAGCGCCAAGTTGGGACCTGCCCTTGGTTCTCAAAGCTCTGTGCCACCCTCCGTTCGAACCCTTGACGCAAGTAGACCTGAAGTGGCTTTCATGCAAGACGGCCTTTCTGCTGGCTCTTGCCTCAGCAAAGAGGGTTGGTGAGTTGCATGGCTTTTCAGTCAGCCCCTCATGTCTCAGGTGGGGCCCTGAGAGCTCTGGTGTTACCTTGTGGCCAAACATTGCCTTTGTACCAAAGGTCTTATCCCACTCTCACCGTAACCAACCGTTAAGACTGGCACGTTTTCAACCTACGCCTGGAGAGGAGATTGCTGTGCCCAGTGAGGGCACTGGAGAAGTACATTGCAGCTATTGCTGCTATACGGCACTCAGACCAGCTGTTTGTGTGTTACGGGGGCCCTAGACTGGGCTACCCTCTTTACAAACAGCGCCTCTCCCACTGGATCGTGGACGTCATCTGCCACGCCTATGCAGCAGGGCACCATCCCCTGCCAGTCGGTATGAAGGCACACTCTACCAGGACCGTTTCCGCTTCCTGGGCTGCCCTGAGAGAAGTCTCACTGGAAGCACTATGTGCTGTTGCATCATAGGCTTCCCCAAACACGTTCGCGCCAGGTTCTACAGAGTTAACGTGGTCACCCCTCATCCCCTGGGCCAGGTTCTTCTGCAAGGGTCCCCTGGGCTTCCTCAGTGAGGTATGTGCTCAGGATTCCATGTGACATCGTTGATATTAGTCATTCCGTGCTTTCAGCACCGCCCTCTGGCGGTGAGGAGGGATGAAATAAAACAAAAGTTACGAATGTAACTACGGTTCTATGAATCCCGGATGACCGCCAGAGCTTCTCTGTCACTCAGAATCCTTGCTTTACGCGAGAAGATTCTGTAGGACTGAATTAACGGATAACGCTAGGCTATGTAGCCTCTTGATTGCTTATCCGGTCACACCTGTGTGACATCGTTGATATACACCACAGCCGCCGTTGGCGGCGGCCGTGGTGTAGTGGTAATGGCAGTCGTCCCCCGATCGGAAGGTTGGAAGTTCGAATCCCGCGTCCGCCCACCATGTGTCGTTGTGTCCCTGGGCAAGACACTTAACCCGGAGTTGCTCCCGGTAGATCTGGATGGCACCTTGCAAGGCAGGCTACCACTACTGGTGTATGAATGTGTGAATGAATGGGTGGATGGCTGGTATTGTAAAGCGCTTTGGGGCTCCTCACAGGGGGCTGAAAAGCGCTATATAAATAAGCTCCATTTACCATATAATTACTCGAACAGCGCATGTGCGAAGGGATATTCCGTGCTTTCAGCACCGCCCTCTGGCGGTCATCCGGGATTCATAGAACCGTAGTTACATTCGTAACTTTCGTTTTACGTGGTTTGTATTTAAGGAAACAGTTTTACGTGGTTTGTATTTAAGAAGGAAACAGTTTTACGTGGTTTGTATTTAAGAAAGAAACAGTTTTACGTGGTTTGTATTTAAGAAGGAAACAGTTTTACGTGGTTTGCTTCAGCTTTTGTTACATTTTCCGTTTGAACTCATCAAGCTGAAGGATCTACTGAGGGCTTTCAGTGACCTGGTTCACTATAATACTGCTGGACTACGGACAAACCATTCACCAGGACCTAAGGACATTTTATTACCGTGTTAAAAAGGAAGAAACTATTGGATGCAACTTAAACGTAACCTGACCTTTGACCCCAGCACTGCAGCTTTCCTTTCTGCTTCTGCTGAACAAATGTGACTCTCTGGTTCTGCTTCTACATCAGTGCTTGAGTTAATTTCCTGAAGAACAAATGAAAAATACACATGCATTTAAAGCAGCATTAGAAGTGCATTGTTGTGTACAAACAGCGTAAGGGATAATACTGTGCAAAAGTCTTGAGCCATCACCTCATTTCTTTCTACTCTGCAAGACTTGACTTTATGGTCAAGTGGAAGAAGGAAAAGAAAGTTTCAGAGTGACCTCCAAGTCTCCAACAAAACATGAACGTCAGACCTGATCAATGTCAGGGTTTCACTTTGTTGGAGGCAAAATACAAACTTAAAAACTAAACTTTGCTAAAGTTGGATTTTTTTTTCATAGATTTTATGAGGAAGTCGTTTTTATTCTAGATTTTTTTTAAAGTATGTAAATATAAAATTCAGGTGTTTTTAAAATGTTGACACAAGAGTGGCTCACTTCTTGAGTCGCTGAGACCTTTAGGACTGAAGATGGGTGACAAATCAACCCAACTGTACAATCACTGTGATCAGGACGGCTTTAACATATGAAGAGATGAGCTGTGGCTTCAGACCTGAGCACCTCTGAAGTAACATTTGCTAAATGTCTGAAGGTGGAGTTCCCTGTGAACGTACACATGCAGCATCCTCCAGGCTGTAGGTGAGAGCTTCCTCTTTGTGGAAGGAAATGTGCGAGGACTGCGAGTGGGAGAAGTAAGCGCTGTCCTGGGAGGGGGGTGAGTCAGAGAGTTCGTCCTCCAGCTTGTTATCAGGAGATGAGGACTGTGGGGGCGTTGAGCGTCCAGAGACATTGTGGATCTTCTGAGATGTAAAACTCTCCTTCTTGTATTGAAACTGCTGCAGGGCGCCCAGACCCGTGGTGGACCTTGTCGTTCTGGAGGGTTCGGTTGAGGAGGAGCCTCCTGACCACTGGAACAACTTGAGACCCTGACTGGCTGAACTGGGGGATGAGCTGCTGGAGGACAGAGGTGAACTAGGAGTTACCTCAGGTGGGATGTCATGAGTGTGGATGCTGAGAGAGGATTTGTCCTCAAAAGGGTCACCAGCTGAGGGCTCTACCTCCTGGCTGGACTCCTTCGTGCTCAGACTGGTTGCTGAACTGGAGCCACTGAAGAATCTGAGCACAGAACAAACATCAAAGAACAAGTTTCATTTAGGATTAGAAGCTTACTTTGCAGCCCCCCTGCCCCCAGCCCCAATGCCATCACCTGCTGCGGGTGGAAAGGCCGGCCTCCTCCTCGTCCTCCTGGTTCCTCCTCTGCAGCAGTGTGGCGAAGCGGTTGCGTGGTCGGGGCTGAGGCCTGAGTGGAGTCTTGTCTGGTTGCTGTTCTGACTTGGATCGCTTCTGTCCAGGAGAGGAATACAGCTGGAGGACTTCCTGGTCAGACAAACAAGAGTCTGCAAGAGACAAACGAGTTCAGCAGAACAAGTGAAGGACTTGTGTTATTTATTTTGTCTGAATCCAAACTTGGACCAAGGAGCTCATCATCTATGATCTATCAGTCCTTTTTCTCCCTTCATATTTTTGTCCATATCTCAAAAAGTTACAAAAAAAAGAAACTTTTGACGTTTATGACAGAAGTATTTGTATATGAAAATGTTTTAAAGTTGATGTTTTCATTTCCAGGAGCTGAGTGACAGAACAAGTCTAAACCTACAGGCAGCTACAACCATCTACGTATCTAAAAAAAAGTGTTTCTGGCTGGAAGACCAGATCAGTTTTCACAACAGTTACATGAACTAGTCTCAGTAATTTCATGTAAACAGACTGTCTCTAATAGTCAGTATAAATAAATTTGAGAATGTTTTAGGTCAGAGGACAAAATCATTTTAATTGATCAAATGTAAGTGTACATGTGAGAAGTGATGGATCCTTACAGATGTTTTCTAGTGTACGATGGATTTTGTAAGATTGTAATTTGGTGGCATCTTGTCCCACCTGGTGTTTGTTACACCAATGAGCTTTTAAAGGCGCGCACACATGACTAAAATCCTGTTTGCACCAATAATGTCAAATAAATCATCTGATATGAGCTTGACTTCATTCATCCCTATGAACTTTGTTATTGGTGAGGAAGTAGTTGAGCACCATCTCCAACATTTACTCAAAGTGCAGTTTGTAAATGGACTGTACTTATACAGAACCTTTCTATCTGATCAAGACACTCAAAGCTCTTTACAACACAATCTGTGTCTCATTCACCCATTCAAACAGCATCTACTAGATCTCTACAAAGACTAATCAAACAAATCATTCTAAACAGACTGATCAGTCCTTTATCACATTCATACACTGATGGGACACATCAGAGGCAATGAGGGGTTCAATGTCTTGCCCAGGGACACTTCAACATGTGACTGCTGATGGAATCAAACCCCCAACTCCCCGATTGGAGGACAACTGCTCTAACCACTCAGCCACAACTGTCCCTGTGCATGAGGTGATTGTGTGACCTCACACTACTGTATGACACTGCTATTGCTATTTTCAAGGTTTGACGCAAACAGCTATAACCCTCTGTTAAAAGTGTTGATGTGCTTTTCTTTAAAGAATGTTGGTGTTCTAAATGTTGGTGTTGGAGAACTAAACGTGTGTGAGGAGGAGTTTTGTTGAATCATGAAAAGATCAGAGTGCAAACCAGCACTGAGCTCACCTTCTCTGGGTCTTTTCACCTGCAGCTCTCTGGAGGGCAGCTTCAGGCCCCCCAGGCTGACGACCCTCTCCCTCCCCCTGGTGGAGGGAGGCCGGTCTGGAGAAGCAGCAGGGTGAGGAGAAGAGCCAACAGAGGCAGGTGTGAAGCCCCTACTCCAAATGCTGGGCCCAGCTGCAGTTGGCGAGTCGTTCCAGCTGTTACTGCGAGCCTTACACCTCTGGAAACATTCACTCAGCTGTATATTTATTTTGGCCTGACACAGTTCATTTCTGCTGAATGTGATGCAATACCTGTACGCTGGGTTTGTCTGGATTGAAGTTGTCAATTCTCTCCAAGGTGTTGACGTCAAGGTTTCCCAAGGCCATTTCCAAACCTTTGTCCTCTTCTAGATTTCTGAATTCACTGCCATCAAGGACCAACCAATGTACATGCAGCTGAGAGGAACGTGCAGTTTACCAAATCACAGCTGAAAGTGATTCTGCAGGAGTTGTGATGAGGAACTGGAGGATACAGGCCAGCATAGCTGAGGGTGACTGGATCCATGTGCTCTGGGTACGGGTTTAATGGAACCACTTTCCTCCTGACAGGATCGAACACTAGCTGGTACAGGAAGGTGTTGTTGGCTCTGACAAACCCCTCGATGTACTGTTCAGGGATGACCAGATTAGTTTTCAAGTATTGACCCATCTTTCTGATCACCTGAGAACGAGGAGAGAACACAGTAAACAGTGTGACACAGAAACAAAGCTAGATTACATATACGTTACAGCCTTGAATGGGGTCAAAGGTCAGAGTGTGAGGATAAAGTGTACTCTGATCTAACCTTCATTTAAAATATCAGTAAAAGGTTATTTCCAGGCAGAAATTACAGAATCAACTACTTTGTATTCTCAAATAGATACTTTAAAGAGTTTTTATTCAAGTCAGTTTATTTATACAATGTAACACCAAGTCACTACAGAAGTCGTCTCAGGGCACTGAACAGAAACAATCATACACATAAAACAGCCAGTTAGTAAACTTATCTATCTAAGGAAGAAGCAGATTGTGTTGAATCTTCACTTCATCGCAGTTTCCCATCCTGAGCAAGCCCAAAGGAGACAGTGGAAAGGAAAACTCCCTTTTATTAGATGCTGCAGCTGCTCGGCGTAATGTTTTTGTGCCAATAGTGTTTAGCGTATTTTTAGTTAAACCTTTTTCTTAGTTCATATCTTAGATCTTATTAGTTTTCATTACAGTTTATACTTTTGTTGGATGTAACTGGGACCCTATGCGCACAGTTTCGTTCTACCACATGTAGAAGAAACCTGCAGCAGAACCAGGCTCAGGACGAGAAGCCATCCGCTTCGACCGTCTGGGTTTGAGAGGACAGAAAGGAGGAACACAGTACAGTAATCCATTTATAAGAGTATTTTTAAATTATTACAACTTCATCATCATAATCATTAACAAATAATTAGTAACAAATGAGAAATCAGGGCATTTGTTAAGGTGCTTAAAAGCACAGAACAATACGGCAACTTTCCACAGGTTTACACTGCCCCCTGGTGGCTAGTTATGCAATAACATCTTCTTTACTAGCCAATAATAAACAAATAAATTGTTTTATTTATTTATACAGGTAGTCTCATTGAATCACGAGGACTCGTTTTAAAGAGAGATCTGTTTAGGGAGCAGATTTCAACCTTTATTTAGGCAGGTTAATCCTATTGAGCCTTGAGGACTCATTTACAAGAGACCTGGCTACAAACAAAGAACGATGACAACAGCAACAGTAGAATTTCCTTGGACAATCAACAATAGACAATCATAAGAGAGAAATAGTTTTTTTTTGTTTTGTTTTTACAAGTTAAAACAAAGATGTCAAAGTAGCAAAACAGACCAATAGATGGTGGTAGGGTTAGGGTCCTTGCACAAGGGCCCAGAGTGGGGTGAATGAGGGTGGAGGCAGGTGTGGGTGTTTCACCTTTTACACCCACACTTTGACGTTGTCGGTCTGGGGAGTCAAACTGGGGAGGGCGGCCGTGGCGTAGTGGTAATGGCAGTCGTCCCCCGATCGGAAGGTTGGCGGTTCGAATCCCGGTTCCCCACACCATGTGTCGTTGTGTCCTTGGGCAAGACACTTAACCCCGAGTTGCTCCCGGTAGGACTGGAAAGCACCTTGCATGGTAGTCTGCCGCTACCGGTGTATGAATGTGTGTAGCATTCAATGGCCCTCATGCACGAACCGTTCGTACGCACAGATTTGTTCTTAAACTGTGCGTACGAGTGATTTAGGATCATTTGTGGCATTCAACAATGTTTTCGTATCCTACGATTTTTTTCAGATACGAACAAAATTTACGAGTGGTCCGGACCTGTCGTATAATTTAGGAGCGTCAGTCTGCTGTCATCCAGACGGATCTTCTCCACGAATAACTTCATATTTCGTTATTTAGAAAATATTTTGGGTTTAAAAAAATCACGCACCATAATTATTCTTGACAATAGGTTATTCTGTTTGAATTAGAATTATAATTTTAAGTTTAATTTGTCTGGTGTGTCGCGCAGGCCGTGCGCTCCCCTTGGTCATCAAAGCCGCTCCTCATATTAACACCCAGGTACATAAAATTCCCAAACACCGCCGCAGAACAAGTACGGATTAAGACTGATCTTGTGCCAAACACCATTGGAGCAATTGATTATTATATCTGATTCGAAATATAACCTGCAGAATGTGGTTGCGCCCTGACCAGGAGGTGCGCGCATCATTTGTGCTGCAGAACATGTTGGCACGCATCTTGCAGCGTGGCATTTATTGTCCATCATCTCCTGACCACCTCCTGTCCGTGCTGCGGCGAGACGTTTGTTTGAAGCCATTTTCAGATCAAACCATTTATTCTTGATTTCTGATACTGTACGACCCACGGGACACAAAACATATGCACTACAATATTAATATGATGTTAACTGTAGTTTCGAGACAATTTAAAATGATTCTGTTCAAAAACACATCCGACACTTGCGGGGGGTTGGGGGGTGGGGGTAGCGGTGCGCCACAGCTCTTCTGAATAAGTGAAACTATAAGGTAACACAGTACACTAAAATTAAAGATATTTCACCATCCGACACTTGCGGGGGGGTAGCCACAGCGCCACTGAGAGCAGATCTCCGAACACGTGAAGTTCCTCCTTTTACTTCTTGAGTTTGAATAACTTCCTGCTGTCAGAAGGCAGGAAGTGTGGCCTTATATGGTGTTTTGAGGGGTGGGAATTATGTAAATAACCTTCCCGCGAGCACGCGCAGGTGAGTAGAACAGGTGGGATCCATCAACTTTAAGCAGCCCGTTTACACGCTTTTCCTGTGGATAGAAGACTTTGTTGGATCTGACGTGGCATGTTCGTACGAACGCCTCGTACGAACAAAAGTAGGAGAAATTTAGGATAAAAATACGAACATTTTCGTGCATGAGGGCCAATGTGTGTAGCGCTTTGAGATTTTCACTAATGAAAAGCGCGTTATAAATTGAATTCATTATTATTATTATTAAACCGACGACATTCGGATCACAGGCCCACCTTCTCTAACCTCTGCGCCACCAATCCCTTATGTTTATAGTAGATTTCCACATTCATTAAACCTTTAATTATACAGGCTAGCCTCGTTGAGCCACGGGGACTCATTTACAAGAGGGACCTGTGTCACTCACACCCAGGGTCAATTTAGAGTTACCAATCAGTCTAACATGCATGCTTTTGGACTGTGGGAGGAAACCGGAGCACCCAGAGAAAACCCACGCATGCACAGAGAGAACATGCAAAATCCACCCAGAAAGGCCCCCGGACCGGGATTTGAACCGGGGACCTGCTCGCTGAGAGGCAGCAGCTCTACCAGTTGTGCCACCGTGCTGCCCAAATCATCATAAAACAGAAGTGATTTTTAGGAATATTTTGACCATTTCTTGTAAAGCCGTTATGTAAAAATAAGATGTGGTTCATGTAAATGCCATTTCCCAAACTTTAGACTCCTATCAGTTGCTCAAAACAGTTATTGTATTTATATCAAATACTAAAAGCACAAGTAGCAGCAGCAGCAGCTAGCTGTGCCAGTTCCAGAGGAGCCTAACACTTCTAGAAGTAATATTATATTTGACTAACTATAATGAGAAATGTAAAACTAATAACGGTTTAACGTTTTAAAAAGTGACTTCACATGAATCACTGATGTTCTAGAGACTGGAGTTCTTTTAAGGCAGCAACAATTCATTGTGGTCCTGGTCCTAATTGGACTAGATGTTAGCTTGTCGATCCAGTCTAGTTGGGACAAACCCAATCCAGTAGATGTGTTCCTCCCATTCTGAAGTCATCCAGATGAAATGTTGTTACACACTTAGATATTAAACTACATTCTGTAATTTTATACAGATAAATACATTTGTTTGATTGTGTCATTTCCTAAACTTTGGAAAAGATTTGGAGCTCTTCTTCTAAACCTGCTGCAGAGCGAGTCTGTACATTATATTTTATATAGACATGTTATGTTCACAGACTTAGTATGTGTAATGAAAACATTTAGAGACATGGAAGCTGTGACGGATTATAACTGTATTAAATACTCAGCAGAGTCCACAGTGGAAACTCACAAAAGGTGTACAAGGAAAAAAGGTTTGTAAGCTCAAGCATCCAGGTAAATAAATCACAATCATGTCATCTGGACAGATCTCTGTCTGAACAAACAAGGAGCTTCAGCAAACTAAGAGAGCAAACAGATTGCAGAAAAGGTGCTTCAGAAGACAATCTGGTTCCTTTTTGTCCATCAGTCACTGAGTTTAGGAGAAGCAGTCTAACGTTCTTCCCTCAGGTAGTTACTATCCTAATGATCAAAGAGCTGCGCTCACCTTGAGGATGTCGGGGTCTTTGGCCAGCCGCAGCAGCTTGCAGGCCTTCCCCAAGCCGATGCCGTGCAGGGAGGGCAGATAGTCACAGCCAGCCAAGATGCACATGTAACGAAACTTCTCCTCAGTGAAAACGTTGCCCAGGGAGCGACAGCGGCCCAGGTTGCTCTGGTCGACTTCCAGCCCGTTGCCCAGCTTGTCCATTTTGAGAATAACCTACAAGAGAATTGTAGAAAACATTGAGTTCTCCTATCCTGATGCATGCTCAATAATCCAGGTAGAAAACTCTAAAAAACATAAGTCTGGTCCTCTGGACATTCAAAAAATAAAACAAAAAAATTGTAGAAACGTTTCGTCTTTCCTTCAAAAGACTTCTTCAGTCTGAGGAGCTGTATTCAGCTCAGTCTTATAAATAGCACCTTCTCACAGTGGATCAACCAGTTTGCTGACTGTATTCTGTACCACAGACTGTACCCAGGGGAGGTCACACTTCGTCTGTATGGTTTACCTAAAATCCACAAACAAGGAGTACAGTACCTTTAAGACCAATTGTTAGCATGATTAACTCGGCCACTTACAATGTTTCCAAATATCTGGCGTCTGTACTCATCCCTTTAGTTGGCAGCTCAGAACACCACATACAGAACACCATGGACTTTGTGGATAAGGTGAGGGATGTCATCATGGAGACTGATGAAACAATGGTCTCTTTTGATGTCACATCACTCTTTATGTGCATTCCTGTTGATGAGGCAGTAGAGGTGGTCTGTTTAAGGTTAAAATCAGACACCACTCTGAGCAACAGGACCACACTTTCCACAGAACAACTGTGTCAACTCTTGAAACTGTGCCTGCAGTCAACCTACTTCACATATGGGGAGCAATATTATAGGCAGAAACATGGGTGTGCTATGGGGTCTCCAGTTTCTCCTATTGTTGCCAACCTGTACATGGAGGAGGTAGAAAAGAGAGCCTTGACGTCCTTTTCAGGGAGACCACCAAGTCATTGTTCAGGTATGTTGACGACACCTGGGTTAAAATTAAATCTCAGGAAGTCCAACATTTCACTGATCACATCAACTCTGTGAATAGATATACAGTATCAAGTTCACACGAGAAGATGTTTCTTGGACTGTGAGGTCTCAGTTCCTGATAGAGGATATTTGCAAACTGAGGTGTACCGCAAACCCACCTACACGGACCAGTACTTACAGTTTGACGCCCATCACCCTCTGGAGCACAAGTTAGGAGTCATCAGGACTCTGTATCACAGAGCAGACAGCGTCCCCACTAACTCAGGAGCCAGACAGAAGCAGAAATCCCACACAAGACAGGCTCTAGAGAAATGTGGATATCCTAACTGGGCCTTCCTGAAAGCAGAGAAGAAACCCAAACAGGACTCCAGCCAGCCATCAGGTGAAAAGAAGGAACCCAGACCCAGACCAGTGGTCATTCCGTATGTTGCAGGAGTTTCAGAGACATTGAGACGTTTATTTTCTAAACACAACGTCCCAGTGGCTTTTAAACCCCAAAATACATTACGGCAAAGACTGGTTCATCCCAAAGATCCAGTCCCCCGGCACAAACAGAGTAATATTGTGTATGCTGTTCAGTGTCAGGAGGGCTGTGATCAGTCTTACATCGGGGAAACTAAACAGCCACTGGCCAAAAGGATGGACCAGCACAGAAGATCAACATCATCAGGTCAGGACTCTGCAGTCTACACTCATCTCCAGGCCAGCGGTCACTCTTTCAGGGATGAAGATGTTCACATCCTTGATAGAGAGGAACGATGGTTTGAGAGAGGAGTAAAGGAGGCCATCTTTGTGAAAAGAAACCGCCCATCATTAAACAGAGGTGGAGGCCTCCGGGTTCAACTGTCCCCCTCTTACAATGCTGTTATTGCTAGTATCACTCAGCCCTCTGTGAATAGCAAACAACCATCAGGGTGCTAACGATCCATCGTTAGGCTGATGGTCCTCCTTGATCATGTGAGCAGCTGGTTTGGCTGTCAGCAGCCAACTGGTTGATCCACTGTGAGAGGGTGCTATTTATAAGACTGTGCTGAATACAGCATCTCAGACTGAGGAAGTCTTTCGGAGGAAAGACGTAAGGTTTTTACTTTTTTGTTTTGTTTTTTGAATGTCCAGAGGACCAGACTTAGCTTTTTTGGACTGAACAGAAACATTCATACATATAAAACCAGTTAATGTTATTTATCAAAGGAGCCAACAGATTGCTTTGAGGTTTCACTTCATCACATTCTCCCATCCGTCGATACATCTCCCACTTCATCGTACCGTCACTCATGAATATGACGTTCAAATACTTGAACTCTTCCACCTTAAGCAAATAATTATTCCCAATCTAGAGGGGCATGGGCATTTCACCCATTTTTGTTTGAGAACCATGGCCTAGGATCTAGGTCACTTTAGGCGGACCTGGGTCCAGATCCGGACCCAGTGATGGTTCTGTTTGGACCTGTGCCCAATCTGATAAATTCAGGAAAACAGATTTTCATGGAGCATTTTCCCAGAGATCGACAGCTTAGGTGCCAAGCAGAGAAGCAGGAGGTGTGTTCTGGAGGTTCACTCTACTTCAGGTGTTGCATTAACAGCCTCACTCAGTTAATGAGCCAATCAAATCTTTAGTTTTCCCTTCAGGGTGCAGCGAGCTCTCACCAGAGAAGAGTTGAGAAGGAACAGAGAGGAAGCGACAGCATGTTGTGCTCCAAAATAAGAGAAGTTGATGCTGAAAACGGCTGTTTTAAAGATGGACAGAGAAATTAATGTTCATTCTTCCAGCAGGCAGTTCAAAACCTGTTTGCCTCATATGCTCCGAAACAGTCGCATTAATTAAAAGTGGCAACGTGAAGCCTCTTCACTACATCTCTTTTGAGCACCGTTATCTGCTGAAGTCCGAGCAGAGAGCAGTAAATTAACTGAACTGCAAGCCCCGCATGACAGATCCCCCCCTCCTCTCCAAAACTGCACCTTGAGATCCTGAACATCACAAACCGGATCAAAGACAAGAGACGAACCATGGCAAAGTCCAACCTGCACCGAGAACGTCTTTGTGCCAAGAGCACAGCTCCAGGGTTGCCAGATCTCCAGACCAAAAGAAGCGATCAGCTCCTTCAAAACAAGCACAAACAAGCGGCTCGCTCTTTCAAAAAAAGCCCAAAAAAAGCCCAGCTGGCAACCCATCCCATTGTGTAAAAAAAGGCAGTTTTAAACAGTATAAACATATTTATTATGGCATTACATATATCTAGCAAAATTATACATAAAAGAACGTATTCAGTCTAAAAAATAAAAATACATTTTGCATTTTTCTCCCATCTGTGGTCGGATCCAGTCTTGAAGAGCACGCTCTTTCTCCCAATCTTTATTATATTTTTTTCCATATTTACCCCACTTAGAGCTCACATTAGCGTTGTCTTGTCTAGACAAAGAATAAAGAACAGAGACAAAGAATAAAGAACAATGTTGCATTCGCGTGTAGTCGGATGTCCCGTGAAGATACACGGTTTTTAATTTTAAACTCACTTTGAAAGTAATTTTCATTAATTTATCATTTTGTTTGCTAAAAACGAACATAGTTGAATGATACAAGATATATATGTGGTGTCACTATATGCAAAGTTCAAAAATGATGTCACAATACTGTAATGTATACAGCAGTGTTCGTGCATGTATATTACAGAGTGTCAGTGAACGCACCGCGAGAGAGAGCGTGACGTAGGCACGCGGGTTCAGTGTGTGTGTGAAGATAGAAAGTGCAGAGAACGGAGTAATGCAGGATCGTGCCGTCTGATAAGTGTATTGTGCAGTTTAAACAATAAAGCTACATCAGCACCAAACCAGCATATTTATTAAGCGTGCAGAGAAACATCAAAAATACCTTTAAAATAACTTCAGGAGTACATTTCACAAAACAAGCCCAAATAAGCGACGCAACACCCATGGTAAGCACAAAAAACCGCCACAAGCGGCTCACCGAATTTAAAAGCGACTCCAGGGAAAAACAAGCCCAATGCCGCTTGAAATAAGCGGACTTGGCAACTATGCACAGCTCCTGCAGCCGTTAGGGATCGGATCGGCCTTAAAACCACCTGGCACCCCATACTTCTGCAGCAACCCCCACAGAATGCCTCGAGAAACAGTCACAAGCCTTCTTCAGGTTCAGAAAAGACACGTAGACCATGTCAAACTACAATTACAAGGCACACTTAACAACCCTGCAAGAGTCAAGATCTGGTCCACTGTTCCACAACCAGGGTGGAAGCCACACTGCTCCTCCTGAATCAGAGACGTGTCAACCGTGACAGCCCCACAATGTCCAGAGCCTTCAGCATCTCAGAGCGAATCTTGCGCACTCAACTACCTTTATCACCTCTGCCATGGGAATGGACTCCTCTTTCCCAGTCCTCAAACTCCACCTGGGTCCAATTTTAATGTCTGCCAAACCCGTCCGCTCTGCTTAGTTATTGATAACATTCTCGTGTAAATGACATGTTTGAATTATCTGTGTTAGGTTATTTTCTTGTTCAAAACCTGGAGTGCTCATAAAAAAGTTGTCTGAATGTTACCAGTCTACAGTATCACCCTCCCAGTCATTCAGACCATTGTACAGTGGCAGCTGTATTATATATACGGTGCTGTTCATGTTCCTCTGCAGCTCATGTCTGAGGTACCGTTTTGCAGCCAAACGCCAGCAGGTCCGAGTCTTCAGTGATGACAGCCTGAGCCAGACCAGATTTAGTCAGGTACGCCAACTGAGCATCGGCCTCATAAGGAGCCACCACACAGTCCACTCCTCTGTCCCGGGCAGCCTGATTCAAACGAAAACCCAAAGAATTCATTTTATAACGTTGATCTCATGGCAGGGGCTGATTTGCTGTTTATGTAGAAAAGATTTACTTTTTTTTTTTATATAAAAAAAAAAACTGGTTTTTAATTATTTACCTCCATTATCTCTGGTAATTGTGCTGTCCTGGCTCTGTTGAATTTAACAGCAGCCATTTTAACAATTAAAGCATTCTCCTCACATCTGGACTCGTGTTGGTTTTAAACATGCAGCTCTTAAATGTTTCCACTCATCTTGTCAGAAAGAAGTTTAGTCTACCGGTAATTAAGATAAGGATTCTTCAAACATTTCTAATTGTGGAGTTCCTCAAGTCTTTGTTTTAGGCCCCATTATTTTTTTCTTCATTATATGTGCTTCAGGTGTCTTCAGAAAGCATGCCATCACCTTTGTTTTGATTTGTCTTTGAGATGTTTGAACATAGATTACTTTCTCAAACTAAATTAAAACAAAACAAAGTCATTTTATTTAGACAAACTAATTTTTTTGTTTTTTGAATGTCCAGAGGACCAGACTTAGCTTTTTTAGATTTAGACTAATTTAAATAATGAGGGTGATTTTGATCCAGTAAATTCTTATCATCACCCGTTTGCATTAACCTTTGGTGTGGTTCTTGAATTTGTTGTTAAATTTGAGAATCAGATCAACTCATTATTTAAAGATGCTAGGACGCCCGGTCAAGTTAAGCCAACATTTCTTCAGATCATTTTGAGACAATGACGTCTTATTTACTTCTCGTGTGGATAACTCTTTGTGTCATAGTTTAGACCAGACATGATCAAGGCACCTGTTCAAATTGCAGCTCAACATGTGACAGGAAAGAAAGGGTAATTGTATCACTCACTCACATTTTCAGGATCTGGTTTATATTTTTACACCTTGTTCTTAAGATTTTTAACATTATGGTACCTCTCTATCTTTCTATACTTCTAAACAATACAGACTCAAAACCACAAGTGACAGTCTTTCTGGTGGGGGCCCCAACGCTGTGTAACAAACTACAAGTGGAGCTACTCAGACAACGATCATTTCATATTACAGTACTGCTTTATTTAAAAAGTTCACTGGTGTTAAGATTCTTGAGCAGAATTGACTGATTTGATTGTGGCTGAATAATTGCTCTATTTACAGTATATGCTTTAAACTTTGTTTTATTTGAGCTCATTTTATCACTGATTGATCCTATACCTCATACAGCCCTTTGGTCAACTATAGATATTTTTTAATGTAAAACAGAAACAAGCTTTAACTATATTTAACCAAAGTACACAAAAGGCTTTGTCAAAATGTTTGTTCACATTGACGTTGGTCAATGCTACAACATCAACAATTTACATATTGTCATAAGTGTAATATTGTGCTTTTATTCCTTTACACTGACTGAATGAAGTTATTCAAGGCAGACTGCAGGTCAAAGTGATCCTCACCTTAATCAGGTTGTGGGCCATGGTGGGGGTGATGTTCACACAACGGGTGAAACAGTCTCGGGCCTCAGACAGTTTGCCTTCACGCAGCAGCTGTCGCCCTTTTTGAAGATTAGTTTCTCTCCGCCTAAAAGGCACACGAGAAGCAGAACATCAGATAAAACACGTGCAACAAAAAGGATTTATGACAGCACTTTATTTACGTTTATGTGCGAGAGCAGTGATGATGTGGCAGCAGAGAGAGCAGTCACAGGTGCAGCTCTGCTTCTTTACCAAGGGTAAAAATGAAAAAGAAGAGCTCAGGATGTTGTCTCTGTTAATGTTCAGGTATGTGTTTATGAAGTGGAAATCTGCTGCTTTCTACATTCCTTTCTGCACAGTCACACGTAACAATGTTGCTCTGTTGCTGTTGAGGAATGCAGCCCTTTGAATAAACCAGTTATTGTCTCCGTTTAAAGAGGCACAAAAAACACATGATCATTGTGGTTTTTATCAGTTCACCTCAGATCAGCGCGTTGCCAGAAATGATATGAAAAAAGGTGTGCCCCCTCATGCTGTCGGGGTCATCTTCCACTGGAGAATTTGTGAAGAGGTGGTAAACTGTGATTCTGGGTGCAGTCAGAGGGATTTTTATGTATGTTCAGATAAAACAAATTCACTTCATTTGTAAACAACAAGAAGACAGGGGCATCATGTTCTGACTGTGGAACAACCAGAACTAAAAATGTCAATTTCACGATATTAAAAGAACAGCTGCATGAAGTTATCACTTTTATTTAAATACAGAAATTCAGCGACTATCCCTGCTGCCACCTAAATATTTGACATTGCTAATATTTTATAATTTTATTTGATGCACAGGTAGGCTACACATAATGAAGGTGAATACGTTGCCAGTCACTGCCTAAAATCACCATAAGATATTTCATGAACTCATACCACGGTTTACTTACCGTAAATGCATTTATTATCAACTTTCATATTTTGGAAACTGAAACCGTAATTTAATCCCAAGCATTGAAATTATGAAAAGTGAAACAACAGAGAGCAGGCAACACCAGGCTGCTTTAAAAGCCATTGGGATTTTTTTTAACACAAAAATATAAAATAAGCAGAGAGGTGTTGCACCTCATTAAAATAACAGTGCAGAGTTGATCCGAATGAGAAGCTAGTTACTAGTTAAGCCTGGTTTATGGTTGACGCGTCGCATAGGGCGCGAGAGCGCGCGGCCAAAGTGACGCAATCGCATAGTCCCCGCGCTTTGGCCCTGCGCGTTGGTTTGGCGCGTGTCGCGCACCTCCGAATTTTTGAAACTCCGCAAGCCTAGCGCGCGCCAAATTGATTGACAGCTCGGGTAGGGACCTCACCGACAGCCTTCACGCTCTTCACGCCAGAGCCTGCAGCAGTCTGCGCCGCTGTGGTCGTGGAAACGGCGTCGCGACGCATGGAGGAATGTTTTTTATGTGATACAATGTATTAAATTCCCCGAGCGAGCAGAAAGCCATTTGCTTTTGTTGTGTGATTTCAAACAGTTCTTCTTCTACTGTAGATTTCTTCTTCTACACCTTTCTTGCAACATATGCACAGGTTTTAGAGGGTACTGCCACCTGCTGGTCCGTAAAAGAACAGCACTTTGCCATGCACCACCGGCGACACTATAAACGCATTAAGCCGCACGGCTCAGTGCGCGCGCAGCACGCGCGCTCCAGCTTGCGGACCAAAGCGCGACTATATCAGAACCTTAAGGCTGAAGGCTTGAGCACAGAGAGACAGACTGAGGAGTGAGTGAGAAATGACAGAGACTGAATGAGATACACAGAAAAGAGAAATCACAAAGCTTAGAATAACAAAAGTATGACAGGAGGGGAAAACACAAAGAAACAAAGAAACACAGACAGGGACAGAGCCTGACATAACCCCCCCCTAAAGGGTGGCACCTGACACCCCCAAGACGGACCCCACAAGAACAAGGGCGGGCGGAGGGAGGCAACAGGCAGGACGGCGGGCCAACATCAGCCAGATCCGGGGGAGCGCCCAGGAGGCCGTCCATTGTGCGGCGTCACGTCAGGCGGGCGACCGGACGGCCGTCCATCGTGCTACGCCATGTCAGGCGGGCGACCAGAGTATCGTCCAACAACAGCAGGAACCAAAAACACATGGTCAGGAACGGAGTCGGCAGGAACCAAGATGATGGCGGCCGGCACACTGACATCGCCGGCTGGCAACCACACTTCGTCGGCCGGTACACTGTCGTTGGGCGCCGAGACGGGCGATGAGACGTCGCTGGGCGCCGAGACGGGCGATGAGACGTCGCTGGGCGCCGAGACGGGCGATGAGACGTCGCTAGGCGCCGATACGCCGGGCCCCTCTTCGTCGCCGGGACCCTCGTCGTCGCCGGGACCCTCATTGTCATTGAACGGCGAGATGTCTGCTTACTTGAGACCCTCGTCGTCCGGACCCTCGTCGTGGGGACACTTGTAGTCGTCGTGCGGCGAGATGTCTGCTTCGTTGAGACCCTCGTCGTGGGGACCCTCATCGTGGGGACCCTCGTCATGGGGACCCTCGTCGTCGTCGAGTGGCAAGATGTCTGCTTCGTTGAGACCCTCGTCGTCGGACGGTGAGACCCCAGGCGGCGAGACCATAGGCGACGAGTCTGCTGTCGAGACATCTGCTTCAGTCGGAGTTGGTGTCGAGACGTCTGCTTCAGTCAGAGTTGGTGTCGAGACGTCTGCAGCAGCCGAAACGTCGACGTCTGCAGCAGCCGAAGCGTCGACGTCTGCAGCAGCCGAAGCGTCGACGTCTGCAGCAGCCGAAGCGTCGACGTCTGCAGCAGCCGAAGCGTCGACGTCTGCAACAGCCGAAGCATCGACGTCTGAAGCAGCCGAAGTGTCGAGGACTGCAGCAGCCGAAGCGTCGAAGACTGCAGTAGCCGAAGTGTTGAGGACTGCAGCAGCCGAAGCGTTGAGGACTGCAGTAGCCGAATCGTCGAGGACTACAGCAGCCGAATCGTCGAGGACTGCAGCAGCCGAAGCGTCGAGGTCTACAGCAGCCGAAGCGTCGAGGTCTGCAGCAGCCGAAGCGTCGAGGTCTGCAGCAGCCGAAGCGTCGAGGTCTGCAGCAGCCGAAGCGTCGAGGTCTGCAGCAGCCGAAGCGTCGAGGTCTGCAGCAGCCGAAGCGTCGAGGTCTGCAGGCGGCGAGACTAGGATAACTAGAGTGGGTGGAGAGAGGGCTTGGGTCCCACGTCGACCTCTCCTTCTGCGGTGGCGAGGAGCAGGGCCGGCAAGTGGGACACTGTTGACTCCCACTGAGCAAGATGGCTCCGGATCCGAGGGCGAGACCACAGTGGCTGGCACCAAGGGCAGGGCAATAGTTTGAAAGAGACGAGAGTGTGACCTTTCTCTCTCGGTCTAGGCTTCAGCAAACAGTCCAAACAGCCATGGGTCATCACCTACTTTCTCCAACCGGGTAAACACCTTTATAAAGTCATCACTGGCCACCAACCTCTCCTGTAGATCATAGGAAGTGGCCACAGTGTCAATATATTTACGGGTTACCTTGTGGAGTAGGTCCCATTCGGAGCAGCGCTCGGTGCTGTTCACAAAACCTGCTGGGTCTGGTCCGGTCATTCTGTCAGGGTCCTCTGGTGTTACACCCACGTGCAGGCGAGTGAACGAGGCAAGAGTTGTAAAATAATAATAATTTATTTTAAACAACAAAACAAGAAGCTGTCAGGGCAGCAAAAAACTCACTCTGGCAAAACTGGAGCAGAAAACAAGTGAGGACATCAGAGTGGTGAGGAGAGGACTGAATTGTCTGTGTGAACAGAACAATGGGCCTCATGCAAGAACATGTTCGTATTTTTATCCTAAATTTCTCTTACTTTTGTTCGTACGAAGCGTTCGTACGAACATGCCACGTCAGACCTTTGCTTTCCAACAAGGTATTCACGTGGTCCAGACCTTTGCTTTCCAACAAGGTCTTCACATGGTCCAGACCTTTGCTTTACAACAAGGTCTTCACATGGTCCAGACCTTTGCTTTCCAACAAGGTCTTCACATGGTCCAGACCTTTGCTTTCCAACAAGGTCTTCACATGGTCCAGACCTTTGCTTTCCAACAAGGTCTTCACATGGTCCAGACCTTTGCTTTCCAACAAGGTCTTCACATGGTCCAGACCTTTGCTTTCCAACAAGGTCTTCACATGGTCCAGACCTTTGCTTTCCAACAAGGTCTTCACATGGTCCAGACCTTTGCTTTCCAACAAGGTCTTCACATGGTCCAGACCTTTGCTTTCCAACAAGGTCTTCACATGGTCCAGACCTTTGCTTTCCAACAAGGTCTTCACATGGTCCAGACCTTTGCTTTCCAACAAGGTCTTCACATGGTCCAGACCTTTGCTTTCCAACAAGGTCTTCACATGGTCCAGACCTTTGCTTTCCAACAAGGTCTTCACATGGTCCAGACCTTTGCTTTCCAACAAGGTCTTCACATGGTCCAGACCTTTGCTTTCCAACAAGGTCTTCACATGGTCCAGACCTTTGCTTTCCAACAAGGTCTTCACATGGTCCAGACCTTTGCTTTCCAACAAGGTCTTCACATGGTCCAGACCTTTGTTTTCCAACAAGGTCTTCACATGGTCCAGACCTTTGCTTTCCAACAAGGTCTTCACATGGTCCAGACCTTTGCTTTACAACAAGGTCTTCACATGGTCCAGACCTTTGCTTTCCAACAAGGTCTTCACATGGTCCAGACCTTTGCTTTCCAACAAGGTCTTCACATGGTCCAGACCTTTGCTTTCCAACAAGGTCTTCACATGGTCCAGACCTTTGCTTTCCAACAAGGTCTTCACATGGTCCAGACCTTTGCTTTCCAACAAGGTCTTCACATGGTCCAGACCTTTGCTTTCCAACAAGGTCTTCACATGGTCCAGACCTTTGCTTTGCAACAAGGTCTTCACATGGTTCAGACCTTTGCTTTCCAACAAGCTCTTCACATGGTCCAGACCTTTGCTTTCCAACAAGCTCTTCACATGGTTCAGACCTTTGCTTTCCAACAAGGTCTTCACATGGTCCAAACCTTTGATTTCCAACAAGCTCTTCACATAGTCCATACCTTTGCTTTCCCAGTGGCGGACTTAGACATTTTGGGGCCCCAGGCAAACCTTTGTAAAGGGGCCCTCCCCCAAGTCAGCCTAAATGTACCATTAGGCCCTGCCCTGAAGGTCAAAGATTTTCATGTTCATAGTCTAATACTGGGAACTAGACAATAAAAACAACTGTTTTTTTTCTCTACTTTAATAAGGTACAACTATCCTTTAAAGTCTTTTTGCAAAACATGTTTTATTATTATCTCGGGGTCTTGTTCACGAATGAGGGAAAACTGGAGCGTGAGATCGATAGGCGGATAGGTGCAGCATCCGCAGTGAAGCGGGCGCTGTACCGGTCTGTCGTGGTGAAGAGAGAGCTGAGTCGAAAGGCAAAGCTCTCAATTTACCGATCGATCTACGTTCCCACCCTCATCTATGGTCATGAGCTTTGGGTTGTGACCGAAAGAACAAGATCTCGGATACAAGCGGCTGAAATGAGTTTTCTCCGCAGGGTGTCTGGACTCTCCCTTAGAGATAGGGTGAGAAGCTCAGTCATCCGGGAGGGACTCGGAGTAGAGCCGCTGCTTCTCCACATCGAGAGGAGCCAGTTGAGGTGGCTCGGGCATCTGGTTAGGATGCCTCCTGGACGCCTCCCTGGTGAGGTGTTCCGGGCATGTCCCACCGGGAGGAGACCCAGAGGAAGACCCAGGACACGCTGGAGGGACTATGTTTCTCGGCTGGCCTGGGAACGCCTTGGGATTCCCCCAGAGGAGCTGCTCCAAGTGGCTGGGGAGAGGGAAGTCTGGGCCTCCCTACTTAGGCTGCTACCCCCGCGACCCGACCCCGGATAAGAGGAAGAAAATGGATGGATGGATGTTTTATTATTGCAATAAAAGGCTCTAAATCAAGTCTTACACCAAAATTCAACAACACTAAATAAACACAAACAAATAGAGAGGGTAGATGTGAGCAATACAGTAGAAATATATTTTCCTAAATTATAAGATTTTCACAACTTTAATTCTTTTAACGTTATATTACATATTCTGTAACAGGGAACAGTTGTTAGATCAATGTGAAAAAGTGAGTGTGTGTAGTTGAGATGTGGTACTTTGAGATGAATTCACACACTGGCTCGATATGAACAGCAAGATGTCCAGGCATGAGACACTTTTTACAGCATTAAGTGATCATGAATTACCTTGATTATTCAGCTGGACTTCTATGAAAGTTGTCTTCTGTCTTGTTTCTGGTCTTTAATGATGCATGTTTAAAGACTGCATCTGAAAAAAACAACATGTTAGTGTTGGAGGAAATAAAAGAAAAAATAAGACATTATTACATTTAACACATGTGAAGGCTCTCATTTATCCAAGTTTCCATAATTAAGACTGAAAGTTTTGACTTCTTTTTAAACCTTAAAACTTACACAGACTGTAAGACGTACTGTAAACTAAATGACTCAAATAATGTCACAGATTTTCCCACCTGGATTATTGAGCATGCATCAGGGAATGTCACTTTTCATTTATATCAATTTTTACATTTTAGATAACATTTTAATTTAGCAATCCTAGCCTTTTGATTCTGTTGTTTTAAACTAACAGTGGCATTTCTGTCCAAAGCAAACCAGTCATTATTAAAAAACACATTTTTGCATTACTCTGAAAGCTATAAGTTGTGCTTTATAATGTATTTAATGGAGGGACTATGGACCAAATAACAAAACAATGATAGTCTGATGAAGTTTTAACAGTCAAATATTTTGTAAAATGGTTGAGAATTTTTTTTTATAGATAACTGTGGAATATTTTAGATCTATTCTATTCAATGTAAAGTCCGAATAATTTAATAATACTGTATACTAAGCAAGCAGGGCAGAGAGCTAAAGTAGGTAAAATATATAATCCCCTCTCTCCTATTTAAGTCAGAAGATTTAGGTCGAATATCTTTTAATATTTTGATACAGAAAGAAAACGTGAAAATAGTGGTTGTCTCAGCTGATTACTGTTAGGATTTCTTTTACCCAACCTACAAAATAATTTCTAAAACTCGTACCTCATCTTGCTGTGAATCCTCGTCTTTATCTTCATCTTGAGTCACTGCCTCGGCGCCATTAACTTCCTCCTGGATCCTGATGTCCGGTTCCGCCACACTTTCAATGGGCCGCTGCCGCTCGTGACCGTCATTAGCAGTTGATGAAGTTTTAGAATTCGACCCATTAAAAAAGGTTGTCACTTTCGGTAGTGAAGAAACATACGTTATTGTTTTTTGACGCTTTTTACGTTTTTCAGCTCCGCTTTCGTATTTTCTCGTTCGCTTCATCTTTTTTCTGTCTCCTGTCTCCCGCTTCCTTCTCACTCAAACAGCAAGCGAGCATACAGCACTTCCTGGATTAGTGGGTGACGTCATGACGCATGACGGAATAGTCCATTTTAGTAGGGGGGTACAGAACTCAACCGTTTTTTCTGTTGCGTTTTTAAAGATAGTTTTCATCGTAACTATAATTATTTTTATGTTAAACGTACATTAACAAGCAGGAGCAATGTTAGGGATGTAGGTGACGGCTGGGGCCCCTGCTGAATGGAGGCCCCTGCTGATTGGAGGCCCCAGGCAACGGCCTCATTCGCCTGAATGGTAGATCCGCCACTGCGAGCCACTCACCCTCTCCCCAGATCTGACCAATGGGGAGAACCGGACGAGCTCCACCAGCGACTACACACAATGACATCCGGGAGGCCAACAGCGACAAACCCACAGGCCCCCGCCGGAGCCCGCTGCAAGAGCCTGCTGCACTGACGTAGCCCCAGGCCCGGTCACCGAGGCCCGGGTACCGGGGACGCCCACCCCTCAGGCCCAGACCCAATAGGACCAGAGGACCCGAGCCCCACCAGGCAGCCACCAGGCCGAGCCGACACACGCCCAAGTGCCCAACCCCTGAAAGCGACAACAAGGGCCCCCAGCACGCCCGCAGGCAAAAGGACACCCACCAGGGGGCCACGTGGTAGGAGCGTGACACCAAGTAGCCTCAGATGTAACAGAGAGGGGGCAGTCCAAATCCCAGCCTGACAATTAGGCATTCATACACAGACACACTCACTCAGACCCACCCTCATCCTCACTCACACAAAGACAAACAATAACAACACGTTCCATTCATAATCCTGATGCACCCTCTATACCCCCTAGGTCCAAGACATGTACCTGCCCCCTACATGGGGCAGCCCACAACCAAGCCCAGGAGGTAGGCCCATTCATTCTGGGGTGGAGAGTAGCCGACATCCAAGATTCGGCCCAACCCGCGCCCTGCCGACAGCATAGGACACCCGAGCCCAAGCAACCCCAGGGAGAGCGAAATGCCAACCCCGCCCACGGCGAACCCCCAGCCCCCGAACCCCTCCAGAGCTGTCATTTCTAACCTGGGCCCAAAGTCCAGCCTGGCCTGACACGAAGTCTGGGCGGTGCCGGGCCATGATAATGTGCTGGATGGGCGAGCCGAGTCGATGTCGGGCTTTTGATAGCGTCAGCGGATCAGCCGCAAAAAAGTAAACATCTATAACTTTGTTCACTCAGCATCCCCACTGATGATATATACATACCTCATCATCAGTTTTCATGATGCCAGATGTTTTTGCACGCATTACTCCTCCTCTGGCCTGGGTGACTTTAATCAGCTGGTTCTGTGTCTGTCTAGATGGGCCAGGAAAGTCTGCTCAAGAGTAGGGATGGGAATTGATAATAATTTGGCAATTCCAATTCCTTTATCAATATAGTTTATCGATTCAATTCCTTATCAATTCTGTTATCAATTCTCATTGGGTTAGGCAATAAAATATAGTAAACCATTTGTGTGCATGAAGTATTTAATGATCTTTCACCAAAACAAAAATATAAGTTGTATGAAAAGTGAATTCCTAATTAACAATACTGCAACACATCATCAAAAAACGTTTGTTTAGTTTGCCAAAATTAAAAATGGCGGTTATCCTTTTAAATTTTGGCAAACTAGCAATTCTTGTTGAGAAAAATTAATATGTTTGGTTTCTCAGGAAGGATACGAGATCTGGCTGGTGGCTGGTGGCTGGTGGCTGGTGGCTGGTGGCTGGTGGCTGGTGGCTGGTGGCTGGTGGCTGGTGGCTGGTGGCTGGTGGCTGGTGGCTGGTGGCTGGTGGCTGGTGGCTCTTCCTCTTGAGTCAAGAGGAAGAGCCACCAGCCTCTGGAACTCTGCTTTAATAAGAAAAACAAATACAAATAAATGCAACTTATTTAGTATGTGCAAATACTGTACAATGATTTAAAGTAAATAGTAACCAATCATTCCCAACATCTTTATTTATGATATCAAAAAAGGCGTTCAATACAGGATCAACTGGACTTTATTTGTTGCAGAAAACGTTTCGACTTCTGTCCAGAAGTCTTTTTCAATTCTGAATGGAAGCTGTGAGAACGAGAAGTTTTATACAGGCTTACAAGTCACGCACCAACATATGAAATTGGAAACTGAGATAACACCACAAATTAACTAAAATGCCCATTCTATTTAAATTGACAAAACGACACATCCCAGCTTAAACAAAAGGGGGTTTGTAACACATACATGTAAATTGAAAGATCACACCTAACAGTAGGAGGTTCCCTTGAAGTCTCTGTTAGAAGACACAAAACTGTATGTAAATTGACAAACAACACCTCCCAAACAACAAAAGAGGCTGCTCAGAGAACTTTGTTAGTCTAATTTACAGACAAAGCATCCCTGCTCCCATCTGGTGTAAAACGTTTCGGAATCAAATCCAAAACTGAGTTATAAGTCTTAGACAGTTGAAATCTCAGACCTCCTCCTCTGTTAAGAGAAGGTTTTTCTCTCTTAACATACACAGCTTCCTTTACACCCCTTTCAAACCATCTGTGTTCTCGGTCCAAAATTTGAACATTCTGGTCCTCAAAGGAGTGTCCCTTGTCCGTGAGGTGGAGGTGAACGGCTGAATTTTGTCCAGAGGAGGTTGCTCTCCTATGTTGAGACATTCTTTTGTGGATAGGTTGTTTCGTTTCTCCGATGTAACGGTCTGAGCAGACTTCGCTGCACTGGACTGCATAAACCACCCCACTCTGTTTGTGTGTGGGGGTTCTGTCCTTCGGATGCACCAGCCTCTGTCTGAGAGTCCGGCTGGGTTTGAAGTGTACTGGGATGTTGTGTTTGTTGAAAATCCTTCTGAAATTCTCTGAGACTCCAGCAACATAAGGAATGACAATGTTTTTCCGTCTGTTAGACTTTTTCTGTTCATTATTGTGTTTAACAGATTTCCTTGCTGACTTGACAAACGCCCAGTTGGGATATCCGCATGTTTGCAGAGATGTTTTGATGTGTTTCTGTTCCTTTTCCTTCCCTTCTGTCCTTGTGGGGATGTGTTCTGCCCGATGCTGTAAAGTTCTGATGACAGAAAGTTTGTGCTCCAGTGGATGGTGAGAGTCGAACAGGAGATATTGGTCTGTGTGGGTTGGTTTTCTGTAAACTTCAATATTGAGACTGTCATCTCCCTCCATATGCACCAAACAGTCCAAAAAAGGCAGCTTATTGTCGTTAGCATCCTCTCTGGTGAACTTGATGTTGTTATCAACAGAGTTAATGTGTCTGGTGAACGCTTCCACCTCCCTGGCTTGGATTTTGACACAGGTATCATCCACGTATCTGAACCAATGGCTTGGAGTTGTCCCCTCATAGGAGTTTAGGGCTCTCTGTTCCACTTCCTCCATGTAGAGGTTTGCAACAATGGGTGACACTGGAGATCCCATGGCACAGCCGTGCTTCTGTCTGTAAAAACTGTCATTGAACTTGAAATAAGTGGTGGAGAGGCAGAGATCCAGCAGGGTGCAGATGTGATCTGGGGTTAAGTTGGTCCTTTTGTCCAAATCCTTGTCCTGTAGAAGTCTTTTTTTGACAGTTTCTATTGCTTCAGAAATGGGTATGCATGTGAACAGGGAAGTCACATCATACGATACAAGAGTTTCTCCCGGGGTCAGCTTCAAATGTTGAACTTTGTTGGTGAAATCAATGGAGTTTTTAATATGATGAGGTGTGTTTCCAACCAGAGGAGCTAAAATACCCGCCAGATGTTTAGCAACATTGTATGTCACTGAGTTCATGCTGCTCACGATGGGTCTGAGGGTATTTTAGCTCCTCTGGTTGGAAACACACCTCATCATATTAAAAACTCCATTAATTTCACCAACAAAGTTCAACATTTGAAGCTGACCCCGGGAGAAACTCTTGTATCGTATGATGTGACTTCCCTGTTCACATGCATACCCATTTCTGAAGCAATAGAAACTGTCAAAAAAAGACTTCTACAGGACAAGGATTTGGACAAAAGGACCAACTTAACCCCAGATCACATCTGCACCCTGCTGGATCTCTGCCTCTCCACCACTTATTTCAAGTTCAATGACAGTTTTTACAGACAGAAGCACGGCTGTGCCATGGGATCTCCAGTGTCACCCATTGTTGCTAATCTTTACATGGAGGAAGTGGAACAGAGAGCCCTAAACTCCTATGAGGGGACAACTCCAAGCCATTGGTTCAGATACGTGGATGATACCTGTGTCAAAATCCAAGCCAGGGAGGTGGAAGCGTTCACCAGACACATTAACTCTGTTGATAACAACATCAAGTTCACCAGAGAGGATGCTAACGACAATAAGCTGCCTTTTTTGGACTGTTTGGTGCATATGGAGGGAGATGACAGTCTCAATATTGAAGTTTACAGAAAACCAACCCACACAGACCAATATCTCCTGTTCGACTCTCACCATCCACTGGAGCACAAACTTTCTGTCATCAGAACTTTACAGCATCGGGCAGAACACATCCCCACAAGGACAGAAGGGAAGGAAAAGGAACAGAAACACATCAAAACATCTCTGCAAACATGCGGATATCCCAACTGGGCGTTTGTCAAGTCAGCAAGGAAATCTGTTAAACACAATAATGAACAGAAAAAGTCTAACAGACGGAAAAACATTGTCATTCCTTATGTTGCTGGAGTCTCAGAGAATTTCAGAAGGATTTTCAACAAACACAACATCCCAGTACACTTCAAACCCAGCCGGACTCTCAGACAGAGGCTGGTGCATCCGAAGGACAGAACCCCCACACACAAACAGAGTGGGGTGGTTTATGCAGTCCAGTGCAGCGAAGTCTGCTCAGACCGTTACATCGGAGAAACGAAACAACCTATCCACAAAAGAATGTCTCAACATAGGAGAGCAACCTCCTCTGGACAAAATTCAGCCGTTCACCTCCACCTCACGGACAAGGGACACTCCTTTGAGGACCAGAATGTTCAAATTTTGGACCGAGAACACAGATGGTTTGAAAGGGGTGTAAAGGAAGCTGTGTATGTTAAGAGAGAAAAACCTTCTCTTAACAGAGGAGGAGGTCTGAGATTTCAACTGTCTAAGACTTATAACTCAGTTTTGGATTTGATTCCGAAACGTTTTACACCAGATGGGAGCAGGGATGCTTTGTCTGTAAATTAGACTAACAAAGTTCTCTGAGCAGCCTCTTTTGTTGTTTGGGAGGTGTTGTTTGTCAATTTACATACAGTTTTGTGTCTTCTAACAGAGACTTCAAGGGAACCTCCTACTGTTAGGTGTGATCTTTCAATTTACATGTATGTGTTACAAACCCCCTTTTGTTTAAGCTGGGATGTGTCGTTTTGTCAATTTAAATAGAATGGGCATTTTAGTTAATTTGTGGTGTTATCTCAGTTTCCAATTTCATATGTTGGTGCGTGACTTGTAAGCCTGTATAAAACTTCTCGTTCTCACAGCTTCCATTCAGAATTGAAAAAGACTTCTGGACAGAAGTCGAAACGTTTTCTGCAACAAATAAAGTCCAGTTGATCCTGTATTGAACGCCTTTTTTGATTTCATCATGTCCTGGACGACTGAGAATCTTCACCAGCATCTTTATTTATGATCTGCAATGTTTTTATGTTTTTCCTGTTGTACCTCATTGTCTGTGTTGCCTGTTGCGTGTTTGTTTGTCCAGCACTTTGTGTGGACTTGTTCCTGTTTAAAGTGCTTTATAAATAAAATGGTATGGTATGGTATGGTAACATCTAAGTAAAAAAAATAAAAAATAAAATAAACCTTGATATTTTACTTCATGCATGACTTCCTCTTTCTGTTGGAACAGCAGGACATCTGGCCTTGAGATCCTCAATGCAGGTTCTTCATCAGGAGGTGATGGATCAGTCTGAATCATGGACACAATGGTTTTATTATGGGTTAACTTTTTATACACCTGCCTATTGTCTTAGATGTAGCTACATAGATATTTTTAAACGTTTAAATAATGGATGTACATCTACAACTGCTTAACTTATTAGATCAACCTGGTTCAGAATGACCCCCACAGCTAACAGCCATTAGTCAGAGTCAGAGTCAGAGTCAGAGTCAGAGTCAGAGCCATTAGCCATTAGCATATACAAAATGGTCGCTATGCGGTTTCTGTTCACTTCAGTCCTTTCAGTTTGGGTACACCCGTTATCATAACAAAAAGAAATTCAAGACATAAGTCTTCCTGTGGTTTGGTTACTAAGACGGGACTAAAAGTGAAAAAATATAAATATAGATAAAAAAAATAAAGTACAGTCATGCAGTAAAGTTAAGACTATACTGAATCAATTCGGATGTGAACGTTGTGGCAAAAGATTGACCAGAAAAACACATTTAAACTCACACATGAACATCCACACAGGACACAAACCATTTGTTTGTGAACTTTGTGGACAAAGATTTAGACATCAGTCCAATTTAAATGTATACAGTACAGTGAGAGTCCACACAGGACACAAACCATTTGTTTGTGAACTCTGTGGACAAAGATTTAGACATCAGTCCAGTTTAAACAGACACATGACAATCACACAGGACACAAAGCAGTGGTTTGCAATGACTCCTAAAACACACATGAGAAACTAACTACACACGAAGGACAACTGCTGACTGAGAAAAGCCCTGAAGACACCTGAGAGTTCACGCAATCAACATGGACAAATTCCAGGGTTTGTTAACAATCCAAGTCCTGAAGACTTATGCTGTCAAAAAATGAAACAGTTTTTACTTACATATACAGTATATTTGTTTTTTATCTGATTAGTTTTTCCAATTTGTTCAAGTTTATATTTGGTTTTAAAAGAATTGTCAAAACTTCTTTAATTACAGACCTCTAGCTTTACAGCCAACTGATCTTAGTTTTAACTGAATGAGTTCATTGTTGCAGCCAAATGTTGAAAGGTGTAAAGATTGAAAACATTAATATTTTTGTGCTCAAATGTTAGAATGACTTTCTTAAAAATGGTCTACGTTTTAACGTTATAAATTATATAAACAAAATGTATTTTAGTTCATTTAGTTCTGATTTAAATGTGTTTTTATTTATTTATTTGGACTATCTTTATCTGACAACAGTAGTAACAGAAATATATAGACAAAAAATAAAAACAAGTTGTAAAATAAGTTGTCATAAAATCCAACTTAAAACACAGTTTTGTTTCAATGTTGCTGTTAATAGATCACATGTTGAGATGTGAACCCAGCCAGACAGTCCGGCTAATTAAGACTAGCTAATGTGTTAGAGCAAATAATTGACGTTACTTCAACCTAAACCATACAGTATTGATAAATGTTTCAAATTTAAGGTAGAAAAAGTATTATTTAATTTTTACACCGTCTTTTAAATGCTATAGTGGAAGGTAACACATTTTCTGAGGCTTATAGTCAGGGAGCCATTATTCTGTATAAAGGATAATGAACTGTAGGAATTAAATCATTCTTATCAAAATGAACCTTTTCATAGAATCATTGACATTGTAATTCACTTACTGTTTACAGTAGTCCCTCATTTATCCCCCCCACCCCCTCGCAATAGGTGAAAATCCGCTATGTAGGAATCGTAAAACAAATACTGTACTTTAGTTTAGTAGATAGATAGATAGATAGATAGATAGATAGATAGATAGATAGATAGATAGATAGATAGATAGATAGATAGATAGATAGATAGATAGATAGATAGATAGATAGATAGATAGATAGATAGATAGATAGATAGATAGATAGATAGATAGATAGATAGATAGATAGATAGATAGATAGATAGATAGATAGATAGATAGATAGATAGATAGATAGATAGATAGATAGATAGATAGATAGATAGATAGATAGATAGATAGATAGATAGATAGATAGATAGATAGATAGATAGATAGATAGATAGATAGATAGATACCGTATTTTCTGGTGTATAGGTCGCACCGGTGTATAGGTCGCATTGTCCAATTATCACCAATAGATTGGAAAAATCCCTAGATAGGTCGCACCGGTGTATAGGTCGCACCTACGTTTAGCTCTGCTGCAAATGTCTGCCACAGGAGCGCACAGCAAGGCTTTTAAGAAGATTAACACTTAAAAACAATTATTTGTTTGATAAAAATTATAGCAAATATGTGTCTGAGCTGAACTTTTCCTTAATAAATGAACGTAATTGTGAAATGAGCTGGATTTAAAAATTTGTTTCGCCGAAAGTGATAACAAGCCATATATAGGTTGCACCGGTGTATAGGTCGCAGGCCTTGGAAAAAAACATAAAAAGGTGCGACCTATACACCAGAAAATATGGTAGATAGATAGACAGACAGACAGACATACAGACAGATGATAGATAGATAGATAGATAGATAGATAGATAGATCGATAGATAGATAGATAGATAGATAGATAGATAGATAGATAGATAGATAGATGATAGATAGATAGATAGATAGATAGATAGATAGATAGATAGATAGATAGATAGATAGATAGATAGATAAAAGCATTTTAAACTCTTCCCACACTCTTACAATATTCTAAACAGTGTTTCTAATCTCTAAACGCTCTAAAAGAGCACAGCATGTCATGATTTTAGCTCTCTGCCTCCTGTTGCTCTCTGCCACGCCCACTTCTCTGCAGAGTGGAGATCATGACATGCTGCTGGAGGGAGCTTCTCCCTGCACCTGTGGGCTTCAGACATGTGCAGGAGGTGCTAAATAATTTAAAATAATTTATTTTAAATAAATAAATTAAAAAAACATGCCGATCATGCAGCTCATCCAGCAATCAGTCATTTGGTTGTCATGTCCAATCTTACTTTGAAAAACCACGGAAGAGTGAATCTGTGAAAGTCAAACTGTGAAGTAACGAGGGACTACTGTACTGTAATCCAAATATTATCAATAGTTGATGCTGAGAAATAATGGCGGTTGAACAAGTGGTGGGTACAGTGGCATTTATTTTTTAATGAAAATCTTTATTAAAAGTAAAACATTACAATGACAGTTATTGTAGGAGCCATTTAAAGGATTGAAGTTTAAAAGAAATGTTTATTTTGTTGCCTGAATTGATTCTGTGATTTACAGTTGTAGTTCTGTTGTTTGAAGAAAATAAGCATTTGGAATTCTATGCTGTTGAAGCTTATGACGTGATGCCTTCTGATTGGCTGTTTAAATGGGTTTAAAGAGGACGTAAGCATCCTTTTTGTTAGTAGAAGTCTGGCACCCGAAGAGTAACACAGTCTTTTGACCGTCACTTTCTATTTGTTTTGAATCTGTATTGCCTTTTTTGTGTATCGCTTTTTATTAAGTTCAGTAAAGACACAAATATAATCGCTGGATTCAAGACCTCCTTTTTGAAGAAATGTGTCGCGTACGAAAGAGCTTTAAGGGGCTATAGACTAGTGAGAGCTTACTGCACTTACAGTTATCAATATACATTCAAACAAATAAACAAAAGCCAGGGAAATTATTCAAATAAACACATTAAAGAAGGTGCACAAATCAAGTGTTTTTATAGCTTTCTTGTTATTAGAGTCAGAAATGTTTTACAATGTTCACACTCCTTCTGGAAAACCTGAAAAGAGGGAAGAGAGTGACTAAACCTTGATTTGTGTATGTATTATTTCCCTAAGAATATTATCAAATTTATGATATAGTTCTTTCTGTTTATTGCTTTTGACCATGGACTCCAAACAGGTACAGTGGGATCTGTCTCGGGTGAAGTTTACGTCACAACATCAGACGCATCTTTACGACTGCTTAATTAAGCTGCATTAAGCTGGGTTAATTGGTTCACTTGGACTCAAAGTAAAAAGTTCATTTCAGATCAAATGTGTGACTTTTAAGTTAATTGAACCCATAAAAGTAAGTTGTCTTCACTAAACCAAAAGTGATAAGTGAAAATAACATAAACAAGTCCCTAAGATGAACTCCAGCTCAAATACTCTTTTTAGAGTACACAATCATGCACAATTATACACTTGTGCAACAAGCTGATCAAACTTTTCATTGCGCTCAGAAAACACAGTGTGAAGAAATAAATTTTGTTTACTCACGCACACACACACAAATCTTTTTCTGTGACTTGTCCCCAAATTAGATACTCTGAGCCTAATTATAGTTCAGAGGGCCGTACTATTTTGGTTTCCCCACCCACACACACACTGTAATACAGTTTAGGTTTTGAATTTTATGAGGATAACATACTCTTTGTTTGTTTTTACTGCTAGTTTTGGCCTCTTACACCCAGTGTGACATTCACTGCTGAGTGCAGAGAGTGCCCAGCCAAGCTTCCTTGGCTTCCATTGTATTTTAGCACAAACCTTTCTCTTCAAAACTGCATTGAGGGGCCTTTTCAACATGTCACATCTTCTACATTAAACACTGAAACATTAAAATGTATTCATGTGACCACCAGAGTCTTGCTGCGCATGAATCAAGACGTTTGACGGTACAACTCGTTTTTTACACAGCAACTTTGTTTGACGCTTATAGGTTTCAGTCTCTGTTGAGTGCAATCAGGGAGTGAGATGTGTGGTATGGTAATCTTAATGAGCCACTGGCAGCAGCGCTAACATTTCTTTTGATCTTGGTTCTCGTTACACTTCGTCTAAAGTTTATTCATCAAAATGTGGTAACCCTTATTAGCTACAAAGTTGAGGTTTTTGGGCAGCAGCCATATTTTCAGAACCATGCCAGAGAAGGTTAGAGATCTCTATGGGAGCTGCTGTAAGACAGAAGGTAATGTCATTGCACGCATGCATCTGACTGCACACTCACTTGCCTCGACTTGTTGGATGCACAGAGTTTTCACCAAGGTTGCAATTTAGTTTATTGCATGGTTCCGCCTCTAAATTTCAGCTACTGCCAGGATTGTGCGCACACTCTCTCATATGCATTAAACACCCCCCTCCTTTACACACTTTGTGTCAAAGAGTCAAGTGCCAGATGTACAATAGAGAGTGCAGCAGAGCTGAGCTCATCGCTGAGAGAGCGAGATAGTGGAAAAGTTGAGGGCGTGAAGCTGCTTTTGTTCTTCAGGCTTCAGAAGCCGAACTTTACTGTAGATGAGGGTGTCGGTGTAAATGCACTGCACAAAGAAGCTATTACCTATTTACATTTAAACTCTTTTAGTAAAATAACTCATAAATTAATAACTTTCACACTACACGTACAGTGTTAGACTCTTCTGATGTCTGGATGATGTTTATCTACAAACCTTGAGTCAGCGCCTCCAGTGACAGCTCATAGCAGTATTAGAATAGTATGGGCTTGTGGTTTTGGCATACAGGAGCACTGACTTGTGTCCAGCAGTCCCTCCTCACAGCACACACAGTGTATGTAGTTTGTGCTAAAAATACTTCAAGCAGCAGGACGAACGGCTTTCCTTTCATCTATTTTGGTTACGCAGCCATGTATATTTTTATATCTTCAAGTAAAGTTCTTTCTTCTTATGCAGAGTTGAGCAATCCTTAGTAAAGTCAACCCCACTGCTGAATGTAACTGTGTTTTATCAGTCTCATTAGCAAGTTACCAGATGTATTTTTCATTGTTTCATAACAGTTTGGATGAAAGTTTCATCCGCTGAGACTTTAAAAATAGGAATTTATGCACCATAGATGATTTAACAGCCCCTCATCTGTCGTATATTTATTTTTCTCCAGCTGTAAAACCACACCACTCTCTCCGTCTGCTGGCAGCCTGGAGGAGTGTGCTGCCATGGGTCGTATGTTAAGGCCCCACGGCCCTCTCAGCACCTGTTTACACCCCCAGGGACGTGGCCGGCCGGGACAGCTGCTTCGTTTTAGGAGAAGTTCAGAGCCAGACTGGACAGATTTAAGGGTGCAGGCTGGGGGAAGGGTTACATATGGGCTGCAGTAGACAGAGGATGGGACAGACTTTAAGAGCTGGAGGGAGGCAGGGGGGGTGTTGCTGTGAGAAGAACTGAGCACAAAAGACTTGTCAGTAAAAGACTGAATGAGCAGTGACCACGTACAATCCGATGGATGATAATGACATAGTGCCGGTTTGAACCTCAGGGGACTCAGTGTGTGTGTATGTGGGTGGGGGGTGACGTCAGCTGGTGACCCACTGGAGAATAAAGGTCCCAGAGAATAGAAGCTATGTTGCTGTATGGAAATAGAGGATTAGTTTTGATAACAAACAAAAATCTATGCCAAAGATCACAACATACATAAACAAATGTAGTTTTGTTCATCTGCCACCCAGTGCTTAATAGCCACATTGCTGTGTTTAAATAATACTGAAGTGAAAAGTCAGTGCAAGTCAAATCCTGCCTGTTTTTCTGCATATTTTCCAGATGGATCACAAACACACAGAGGTACTTGCATCTTTTGACAAAGACAGCATCACTGTGAGGAGCTTGAACATTAACCAAACAAAAGCAACTTTTTTTCTGTTCCTAAAACTATTTAAAAAAAAAAGATGGTCTGTTAACAAATGGCAGTACTCCTAGTATGCCAACTATAATTAGCGTTTCATTGTCACATTACATATCAGTATCTGGTCACAACTTTATTGATTAATCTGAAAAAGAGAGAACCCGTGAATATTTGATGATAATTTGTGTCAGTATAAAACCTGCTCATTCTTACATCTGGTGTACAGTATGATCAGTAAATCTGATATATCCCTGTACCCCTAGATCTTTGATTTAGTTAAAATTGATGGGAAAAGTTTTATAAATCATTGCCTGTGGTCCTCAGATCCCTCATTATTATTTTTGATTGTGGTGTATGTTCAATACTAATGATATATAACTTGCAAGGCATGAAAACAGCTTAAAACACAGCTGATGCTAACCAGATCAATAAACTCATTCATAAGGCCAGTGTTGATGTGGGGATGGAGATGGACTTACTAAGTGGGGTGGTGGAAAAGAAGTTGTCAAAGCACCAGGGCCAGCCCTCTCCCCTGTCAGCTCCTTTGAGACAGTCATAGCCAAAGTGGTTCAAAACACCAAAGTTCATGCTCAATAATCCAGGTATAAAATCCAACAATGTTCAGTCAGGTCATATGGACTTTTTTTTCCATTTGTGCTGAGACTCCATCAGGATGCATGCATCAGGTTCCCTTTCAGTCATGTCTCCCGGAGCAACATATGCCATGGGAATTGCGCCCCCGCGTGATTACCTGAAGGAATACATCCACGCCTTCACGGCAAGGGCGTCAGCGTCACGCCAGAGACCCCGCCATCTGGGTATTTAAGCCGCTGACGCCCATCCATCTTTCTCTTATTGCCCTTCACCTCGCTTAAACCTGAACTACCTCTCTTCGCGGGACTTCTCTGTTGCTTCATCGCTCAACTAGAGGTGAGCTTGCTCCCTACACAGAGCGTATGGAGAATAACTCCTGCGTACTGCTGGGCTAGCGAAAGCTAGTCCGGCACATTTTATCTTAACCCCAAAGTATTTTCTTCTCCTCTCTCCGCAGACTGCTTCGCTCGACGGCGCTAACTGCGTCACACCGCTACCCCTGCTAATTCATAGCGGGCTAGCCGGCGAAAGCGACACGACGGAGGAGACATCTCAAAATAAAAGGAAAAAGATTCTGGAAGGACTCGCTCGCCTTATCTCGGACATGCCTCCGGAGAAAGGAAAGCGAAAGACAAGACTTCCAAGGAAAACCAGCAGGACGACGAGCCCAACCTCACGCGCCTGTCCTAGTGGATGCGGTTTCTCACTCGCAGCGACGGACACCCATGAGGCCTGTCCCGTCTGCTTAGGGATGCTACACGCAAAAATGGCGCTGGATGCACCTGACTCTTGCCCACACTGTAGTCAGATGCTGGAGGCGGTGAGGAGGCATCGGGCGGATTTTGACGCCAAGGCCATGGGCGCCGCACCAGCGCCAGTGGACCCGGACACCACCGAGCCCCTCACTCCCACGCCGGAGCTCAAGAACATGGCTCTGGATGATAGCACACGAGTCGAATGGGGTGACAGCCCTGACGTGCTAGCTCCCATGGTGGACTTAACAGTCAAATTCGACACTAGAGGGATGATGAACGAGGACGAGATCTCGATTTCAGCCTCTGGCAAATTTTTCGCGGAGGACGCTGACGTCGAATACGAGGAACAGGGAGAAGATCTCTCCCGCACCCCGGTACCTATGCTCCCGGAAACTGACGTTTCCATCCCTGCTCTGTTTGACCTATGGCACAGAGCAGCGGACGCACTGCAGATCCCATGGCCAGAACATCCGCCTCGTCAACAGGTCACGAGGCTGGCAGGAAACTATTTTTACTCAAAGCAGCAGGCCGCCACATGGCAAAGGATGCCCGTGTTCCCGGACTTCCTCACAGAGCTGACTCGCACCTGGGCTCAGCCCCAAGCTCCCATGCTGTTACCACTCTCGCAGTTTCTCGACATGGACGGGATGGATGAGGTGGGAATAGCCAACGTGCCTCAAATTGAGGACACGCTAGCGTCTCACCTGGCTCCCAAGTCATCCGGGACAAAACCAACTCTCCCCAGCAAAGCCTTGTCGAGCTTCAGCTTCTCTGCTCGAAAAATGCTACAGAGCTCAGGGACTCGCGGCGCGTGCCATGAACGCGACCGCATTGATGCAGGCTTACCTGGCTGAAAAACTGCAACAGCTCCAGGTAACAACGGACAAGCAAGCTGCCGCTGACTTGCTGGATGAAGCCCGCAGGGCAACAGACTTTGTGCTCCGCATGATGGGGACAGCTGCTGTTGCTCAAGGCAGAGGCATGGCCGAAGTGGTCATCGTGATACGCCATCTGTGGATGACTTTAACTGATCTCCCCGAGGGACAAAAGGTGCCTTTTCTCCACCACTCGATAGAACCGGCGGGATTGTTTGGGAAAGCTCTGGATCGAATTCAGACCAAGCTGGACCAGAGGCGCAAACAGGCTGAAGCTCTCCGGGTGGGCATTCCCAGGAGAAGCTTCGCCCTCTCCCAGGGAGTCTGCTGGGGGCAGACCTGCGCAGCCTCGACACCGCTCAGCAACACGGGCCCCACCGCAAAAGCGACCGGCGTACGAGGACGAGCACCGGCAGAATCAACCGCCGGGCCCACCTCGAACCGAACATGCTTGGAGCAAAAACAGGTTTGTCCCTCGCCAGGCAGTCAGACACAGGGCCTCCTCGGGGAACCGGGACACCAGACAAAAGCGTGCCTGATGAACCAGGTCCACGACTTGATTTTACACGATCAATCGCCCATGTGGTACGGGGAATGATCCTTTCATGTCCAGACTTTATTTGTAGCACGGTAAAAAAAAGCTGGTAACTCTGTTACATGCACAAATCATGTTTTTCCTACTGTGAGTGACATAAAATCAAACATGTCATTACACGTAAGCACGAATAAAGCTAAAAAAACAGCCCATCTCTGTTTTATTGACTCTCAAAAAAAACAAAACAACAACAAACACTATAACTTCAGCAGAACGGGTCCCTCTGGCCTGCCAGCCGACATAAAGGGAGGGGGCCATTTCCCCCCCCTCCCTCACGGCTCACGGGGTGTTAGCCTAATCGATAAGCCCCAGCAGGGTGCCTCTGTTCCGCGTGTAGCGGACAGGCACAGAGGCATCTGCAAGCAGGCCCCACACTCCTCACAGAGACAGGTGAGGGGGGTCACGTGCTCCAGCCCCCGCTCCGTTGTGAACCACGGAGCGGACAATACACAAACCAAGCAAACACGTGACATGTCCGCGTCCCAGGGATGCGCGCCGACAGAATCTGACGAGCCACTTTCCTGGACACCCATTCAACGGCTCCCAGTAAGGGTCAGGGGGCTACGGCAGAAGCCCACAGGCGACCACAAGCTTCAGACGTTCACAAAGGCAATTGTGATCAAACGGTTGTGTGTATAAACAAACTAGGGCTGAATCAGATTCCTCTTCCTTTTAATCGAAGGGAACTGAGCTCTCTGTCACCAACCAATTTAAAGTCTGCCAAGCACAAAGGAACATCCCCACATTCTCAGGCTGCGGCTGTCCCCTTATCTTCGATGGGCGACACGCAATGTTCAAGCAGTGATCCTGCAGCACGTGACCATACTCACTGTGCTAATTCAGCTCTGCTCTTAAACGATATCCCCCCACCGGATGAAACACAGACCTCGGGCGGTTTGTCTGGCTCCAACATTCTGTTAAGGCTGAAGACCAGTAAACCAGACCCATCCAAGAAACGGACTGGGGTCAGGAGATCTGCTCGTTTACAAAACTCGCAGCTCCTCAGTCCCATGACCCCAAACAAAAAGAGGAAAAACAGACATTCTGTTCCACTTTTGTCTAATAATGACAACAGATTGCCTCTGCCCTCGAACACTCTTGATAAGAGTAGTATGGTGGCACATTTGCAAAAAGGCCCGCTTCCTAACATTGTTGACCCTCAGGGGATCACAGAATCCAGGGCCCTTGGAGGAGAACTGGTTCCACCAACTGCTCCTCTTCAGGGACACACTACGTCACCAGAAGGAGCAGTCTCGCCGCTTAGGCTGGGAGCTGTGAAAAATTTCAGCTTGGTGGCAGAAAGGAACAAACTGGTGGCATCAGGCCTGCCAGAAAATGTGGTAAAAACCATTCAACATGCCCGAGCTGTATCAACACAGTCTCTTTACGCACAAAAATGGCGTATTTTTGAAGCTTGGTGCACAGAAATAAATATTATTTCTTATTCATGTGACCTGGCTCAACTCCTGACTTTTCTTCAGGACTTACTGGAAAAAGGTAGTTCTTTCTCAACAATTAAGGTGTTCCTATCAGCAATTTCAGCCTGTCACGAAGGCTAGGGAAACAGTACGCCTGGCGCGCATCCAATCATAATAAGATTTATGAAGGGTGTGCTAAGATTGAGATCCCCCAGCAGGATCCTGACCCTTGGTTGGGATCTTAGTCTGGTTTTGAGGGCTCTCTGTGATCCCCATTTCGAGCCACTGAGCGAGATTAAGATAGACTTATTATCTTATAAGACTGCTCTACTCATGGCCCTTTGCTCGGCGAAACGCGTGGGTGATCTCCATGCCTTGTCTGTACATCCAATGTGTACCAGATTCGTCCCTGACAGGTCAAAGGTCACCTTAAGGCCTAATCCCACATATATCCCCAAGGTCTTGACTTTAAACCCTAGAAGTCTGGACTTTGATCTCTCCTCTTTTCCACCTGCTACTGTCCTCACCCAGGAACAGGAAAGGCTGAAGGCTCTTTGCCCTGTGAGAGCTTTGGGCACTTACATGCAGAGAACAGTCGAATGGAGAAAAACAAATCAACTGTTTGTGTGCTTTGCAGCACCTGCTACCGGAAAGGCCCTCTCAAAGCAGCGCCTCTCACACTGGGTGACTGAGGCCATAAAAAGGGCGTACAGTAGCAAAGATCAACAGGTGACCTCTGGAGTGCACACTCACTCTACTCGAGGCTTGGCCACTTCGTGGTCACTGTTCAAGGGTGTACCAGTTGCAGACATTTGTGCTGCGGCGAACTGGAGCTCAATAAACACTTTTGCAAAGCATTACAGTTTGGATGTTACTGCGTGTGATGTCACTCAGGCTGTTCTTTCTAACACACAGTAGAAAGTAGCCTTGAGATGCCTGCTGATCAAGGGCAGACGTTCACACTAGCATGCATTTTACTGAGCATTTCAAGGGTGTGAATGAATTACGTTCCCATAGCATATGTTGCACCGAGAGACATGACTGAAAGGGAACTGAAAGTTATGCACCATAACTCATGTTCCCTGAAGGAAGGGAACGAGGTGCAACATATCTGGCCCTTTCAATGCTGAAAGCTCGGTGAAGTGCATTTTGGAGAAAGATGGATGGGCATCAGCGGCTTAAATACCCAGAGGGCGGGGCCTCTGGCGCAACGCTGACGCCCTTGCCGTAAAGGCGTGAATGTATTCCTTCAGGTAATTGCGCGGGGGCGCAATTCCCATAGCATATGTTGCACCTCGTTCCCTTCCTTCAGGGAACATGAGTTATGGTGCATAACTTTCAGATATTTGTGCTGAGACGTTTCGTCCTCCATCCAAAGGACTTCTTCAATCTAAAAAGCCACCAGGTTGCGGGCTTAAGGCCAAGTTGCATCAGGAAGGGTATCTGGTCTTAAACAATTGACAAATCTTTCATGCCAGGTCACTCTCTGTGACGACCACTGCAGAAGGGAGCAGTCAAAAGAAACGTTGAACAGTTAATAGTGTTAAAACATGTCACTTATCATGTATTAAATGAATACAGATGGACAGTGATGAACCACTCTAACATATAGGCAAACAAAAAGTGATGACTGCAAAAACAGGATGAACTGCGAGAGAACAAAACTAACGCTTTGCTGGAAGCTCAGACAAGACAAACAAAAAGAGAACAGAACAAATACTGAAGAAAAAAAACAAGAACTAACATTAACAAAGGAAAGCATGGGAACAGGTGTGATGATTAAAAATAAGAACAGGTGGGACGAAGCAGGAAAGCAAAACTGATGAGGACCTGAAATTAAAACAGGAAGTAAGAAAGCCAAACATATAAATGAGACCAACAAAATCTAAATGTAAACACTGACTGAAAATGTTTCAAATTAGTTTAAACTAAGACAAGTTTTATTAAAGAAGCGTTATCGTCAAACCTTTCTTATCACACACGGCTGCAATTATTATTTGTTTTATTGTATTTTAAACATGATAACTTTTTAAAACTCAAATGTCTTTGTTAGTCATGACAGTTATGTCTGTTTTTTTAACGAAAAAATAAAAAGTTTTATGTCACATTCACAAGCCTATATCTATTTATTTAGATGATACTGTATTTACTGAAGTGGTGCTTTTGTTCAGTTAATTTCAGCAGAGTTGCTGCCTGGATTCACAAGGACACTCTTTCAACTAAAGTTTTACATTGTGTTACTGCAGACAAAAGTTTGACAAAGCAGTAGCATATACAAATCCATTTCTACTTACAATTATACAAGATGAAAAATTTACAAGTGTCTGCAGTTTGACGTAAATATACACTTTTTTAATCACTGGATGATTTAGTAGTTATAATAGTCTATTTGTCAGATTCATAGATGCAGATGTCATTAAGTGCATGAACATATCTGTGTATTTGAACCTGTTTATGAGTGATAGGAGCTCGAGGCAAACTGCTGACAACCATTTAAATGGGTTTGCACAGAACTGCTTAAATAACAGGACACTGCATTTTCTCTCTGAGACGACCATCAATCGCTCAACAGCTTCAGCAAGCTCCTGCAGCAAAGCTGGAGTACATGGTGTACCACAGGCTCAACATCATAACCGTCTGTCACACACACACACACACACACACACACGCACACACACACACACACACACACACACACACACACACACGCACACACGCACGGCGCACGCACACACATACAGTCTTTCACAGGCAGCAGACCTACTTTTTCAATTAACTACCTTATAAATTAGTTTATTTATTTATTTTTATTTTGCCTTTCTCTGCATTCATTTCACGCATGTGTATATATATATATATATATATATATATATATATATATATATACATATATATATATATATATATATATATATATATATATATATATATATATATATATATATATATATATATATATATATATATATATATATATATAATATATATATATATATATATATATATATATATATATATATATATATATATATATATATATATATATATATATATATATATATATATATATATATATATATATATATATATATATATATATATATATATATATATATATATATGTATAATCTTTCCTGGAAATGAAAATGTACTTTTGGCCATTGCTCATATGAGCTAATCCACTTGAGCAGAGGAAACAACTCCACAGTGACAAATCTTTAGAAACGTCAAGGCATTGCACAACTCTGAGCTGTGAATAACAGGAAGACGGTTATTTTTCATCTGAGTTCAATTGCCTGTCTATGCGAAGTCCACACAGATACGCTGCACAAGTGCAAACCATTAGAACTTTGATAAAAATGCATCCCAAATGCATATCAGCTAAAATAAACAAATAAATGAAGAGTTTATTGGTGTAAGTGGGTGGGGTTACAATATTTTTTTTTGTAATGAAACACATTAAATGGGCAAAACTTGGCCACGCCAGACTATCACACCAAGGTGGGTCCTTATGACGTTAGCTTCACTTTTGAAGTTTTATTTACGCTGACTCCTCTTGAATGTCTATTAATTATTCAAATTTGAACTGTTTTTGTCCAGATGACCTGACTGAACATTGTTGGATTTTATACCTGGATTACTGAGCAAGGACTTTGGTGTTTCTGTGATTATTTGTTCCCAAACTTTCTGTAGAGCATTTATGAGGTCAGGCACTGATGTTGGACCAGAAGGTGTGGCTTTCAGTCTGTTCCAGCTCAACCCAAATGTTCTCATCAAATATCAAACTCATCAAAATCATGTCTTTAGGGTTCTTGCTTTGTGCAGTGAAGCACAGATATGTCAGAATAAAATAACCTTCCTAGGAGTTGCTGAAAATTTGTAAGAATATCACAATTCAAAATATCTTAGTATGCTGAAGTAATGAATTCATATGTCACTAGAAATAAGGGGTCTAGTTAACCAACCAACTAACAAACCATCATCAGTCCATCATCTCCACTTGTTCCAGAGTTGGGTCACGGGGGCTGCAGCTTGAGCAGAGATGCCTGAGTATCTCTTTCCACAGTCACCTCTTTCAGCTCTTCTGGATGGATTCCAAGGCACTCCCAGACCTCTTTTCTTGAGTCCCCCCACCTGAAAAACTTCCCTAGGCATCTAGGGGGCATTCTTACCAAATGCCTGAACCACCTCAACTGGCTCCTCTCAGTGTGGAGGAGCAGCGTCTCTACTCCGAGACACTCCTGGATAACTAAACTTCTCACCCTATCTGTAAGAGAGAGTCCAACTAACCTGCAGATAAATCTCATTTTGACAGCTGTATCTATTCTCAATCTTTTTGTCACCACTCAAACTTCATGCACATAGGTGAGGGTAGGATTGTAGACTGACCAGTAAAATGAGAGCTTCAACTTGCAACACAACAGACTGACACAAAGCCCACAACACTGAAGAAGCTGCACTGATCCATCAATCATTACCCTCTCCGTTCATCCCCCACTTGTTAACAAAACCCAGAGATGCTTAAACTCCAACACTTGAGACAGTACCTCACGCCCAACCTGGAGAGGACAATCCACAGTTTTCCAACTGAGGACAATGGCCTCAGGTTTGGAGGTGCTGATCCTTATCCCAGCTGCTTCACACTCGGCTGCAAACTGCTCCGGTCAGAGCTGAAGTTCATGGCACAAGGACACCAACTGGACCACATCATCTGCAAATAGCAGAGACAGAATCCTGAATACAGCAAACCTTCTGACCCCTGTCTGCACCAAGGATTCTGTCCATAAATGTTATGAACAGAATTAGTGACAATGGGAAATGCTGGCAGAGTCCAACTCCCACTTTAAAGGGGTCCAACTTACTGCTGGCAATGTGAACCAACGTTCCACACTGCTTGTGTAAGGACTGAATGGTTCAACAGACTCAACGGAACACCCCCTACAGTGTACCTCGAGAAACATGGTTCCATGCCTTCTCCATGCTCACAAAACGCATGTAGAATTCTTGAGCAAACTCCCATGATCCCCTGAGGACCCTATGAGTTAGTTTAGTGTTCCACGGCCAGGATGGAACCTGAATTGTTCCTCTTAATTCTGAGGTTTGAGCATCCATCAGACTCTCTTCTCCAGCACCCCTGAATAGACCTTACTGGGAGGCTAAGGAGGTTGATGCCCCTATAACTGGAACACACCCTCTGGACCCCCTTTTTGGCAAGGGGAGTCTTACCCCAACCTGCCAATAATAGCGGCACTGCTCTGTCACGAAGCAAAGATACTGTAATGTTTTAACAGAGCTAAGTGTACTGACATGGTAACAATAAATTGGAGATGTGGTTAAAAAAATTAAGAAGGTTTATTAACAATGGATAGGGACAACCAGGATCTGTGATAGGGACAACAGATGAGTTCAGGTAATTCAAAGGAGGTTTGATGAAAAGTGAGCAGAGAACCCTTACATATTGTCTCTTTGTTTCCAGACAGAAGACCCAAAGGACTTGAGGTACAGGGAACAGAAAAGAGAACCTAAATACAGCTCTAAGAAGAAAGATGTCAGGTAGATAGTAACACCCCCCCACCCCCCAAAAAAAACACACAAAAAAAAAACTACAACAATGTGCAGCTGGAACTGAAACTAAAACTGAACAGCAAATCAATTAAAACTGTAACGGAGGTGGGAAACCATCCAAACTAACTGTTAGAGTTTATAACTGGTTGCAAACAGTTTAGAGTTATGAAAACAATTAGAATTGAGACAATCAAAAGAGTTGTGTGGCAAAGGTCAAGAGGTGATGGCATGTAGAAAACTCAACAACAGAACAATTGTGTGCCTATAATTTTTCTGTTGTTGTATTTGAATAAAAACAAATAAACAAACAAACAAAGCCTAACATTCCTCGAATGAATTATTAAACCTTGCCAGTATAGCAGTTAAACTACGGGTGCATTCACACCAGCCCTGTTGTCCTGAACTAATCCGCTTGCTTAGAAAGTCTGGTTGGTTGTGGTAGGTGTGAACGTGCCATCGAACTCTGTCACCGAACAAAAAGTCGAACTGGCCGGCCTAAAAACCTAGGTCTCGGTCCGGTTGAAGTCAAACTCCAGGGCGGTTCAAGTGCAGTGTGAACGCAAGCAGATTGGACACCGCTCCATAAGCAGTAAGTGGAACTACAACGAGAACAGGAAGTGAACTACAACGCAGGGCATTCTGGGTAAATACAACCAAAACAAATGCGTGTTAACATTAGCGGGAGAAACTGGATCGTGCTCAGACGTGCAGTGACGTGGAGCTAAAGTAGGGCAACTAGACATCCCAGATAAAGCTGCCCTCGAAAATGTGCCTGATTTGAGCATTTAATTAACGAGAAAAAAAGTTGCATGTAGACTGTTACCGTAGCTGGGTGCGCAGTTGTGCGCAACAACCGTTGTTACTGTAGCAGCTGTACAAAACTGTTGAACGTTCAATATTGAACCTTTATTTGTTCCAAAGTTGAAGTATAATTTGTTACGATTAAAAAAGTATGAACAAGTTGTCTTTTCTTGCCAAACTGCAGCATATAAAAACACCTGTCAGATGCAGAAGTAAAAAAAACAACAACTATATTTTGAAATGTAATAGCACAAAATTGTGTTAAAAAATAATATTAATTCACAACAGCATTATGCCAAGTATGCACAGAGAGCATCCCTAATCCCCCCCATGGTTATCTTGAAGGCTAATCTCTGGATCGACAAAGTCATCCACATAATCTGCAGGCTCTTCATCTGTCCACTCCTCATTTGCTGTTTCACAGTAATTATGCAGAACACAACAGGCTGATATTATGTGGCTTACAAAGGAAATGTGTGCATCACACCTGTTGAGAAGGCACCCCCAGCGGCCGTTCAGTCGTCCAAAGGCCCTTTCAACTGTCCTTCTAGCCTGACTGAGTCTATACTGTAGTTGAAGTTTGCCTGAGGTTGTGTTAAACCTCTCCCCTCAGGAAATGGTTTCAGCAGCCAAGGCAGTAGTGGGTATGCAGCATCGCCGAGAATGTGTAGAGGTACATCCATATTGTTCAGCGTTTCTATCCAGCCTGGGAACAGTGTCCCATTTTCACCCCTGTACAAGGAAGAGTTGGCCAAAAACCCCTGCATTATGAACTTTTCCTGGCCAGCACACATTAACATCCCAGAATTTCATTTTGTTATCTACCATGCCTTGCAGAATAACAGAGCAGAAGTGTTTCCTGTTGTAATTTCAAGCTTTCAGTTCAGCATCTGCAGTGCTTCAGTGGGGGGTACTGCAGGGTTTGATAAGATAGAAAGATGCTTTATAAGTACAGTCCATTTATCATTTACCTCAAATTCAGTAAAACTTATCAAGTTATAGCCATTTTTGTGTTTGCTAAAGTTTCAATTTGAATTCTTTTTTATTTGTATCATGTATCTAAGGAAGCCAGCAGATTGTGTTCAAACTTCAACAAAACCTCTAAAGTTGACTATGGTGGCCATCTTTACATGGATTGCCTTCAACTGATTACTTGATTAATGTTATTAATATTCATCCATTGGTTGCAGAGGTACTTTGCTAACAAACAGACAAACAGACTTGCACAGGAGTCTGCAACCTGCAGCTCTGGAGCAACATGCAGATCTTTGGTCCCTCTGCAGCAGCTCTTTCAAGCTTTATAGGATGTTATAGCCACAATAAAAATGACTAGTTTTATCAGTTTTCCTGTCAATTCCTTTGAAAATATGTGGATACTTGTACAATACACAGAGTACGTTATACTCACTTTGACTTTAGGATTTATTTCTTCAAAGTAGGATACTCAATTTCTCCACAATAAAAAAAAAATGCATAAGCCTGCACAGTTCGTTTTAGTTTTTTTTTTTTTAATTGGCAAAATAATATATTTTCTTTACAAGAATCCAGTCTTCTGTGATGGACTTGCGACCTGGATATGGGCACCAGTGACCCCTGCAACCCGAAAAAGAAGAAATGGGTAAAGACAGGATGAATGGATGGATGGATGGAAGGAATCCAGTCTTTTCTTTTTTCTCAAAATCTAAAAACATCATTTAAATGTTAGCAATCATCTGGCGTTTTTAATTTTACAATTTCATACCCACTGGCCAAAAAAGTCCCCTCTAACAAACTTAAAGTGGCCCATGGGCCACCAGTTGATAATGACAATTGTAGCATGTTTTGCAACTCCATACATGTTTAATTTAGTGAACGAAAGGGCAGAAATGGCTCTTTTAATCATAAACACCCATGGACATGCACATACAGACACAGAAAAACACATTATCTCCCATCTGTCACTTTTCTACCATGGACAATGAAAACGAAGATCTAAACGATGTATGTAAGCCAACTCCTTAAATCTCTTACATTAAGTGGCATACACTGTCTTTTTGTTTTTAGGAAAGACTTTTTGTGTTTCCTGTTATAATTTAACCCCGATCACACTGTATGTTTGTGACTCATCAGCACTGTGTGACTCTGCTGACGCCCCTGATGCCGTTGAGTCCACGAGAGGACCAAACACATGACTCACAGCTCAGGTTTTCACAACACCAAGCTTCATTTTTGCAGCTAATCTGAAAACTGTACTTCCATCTTAATACAGTTGCGAGTCAACACGTGTAACGATTATCGCAGCGATACCCTGCTGTTCTCACACAGAATTATTGTAAAAATGTAAATCTGTCTTACTGCTTGTCTGAAGAAGTTCTGCTGATTTAAAGGAGAAATGTAATCAAATCTGAAAAAATCGATATAACAAGAATTTCATATAGTAAACAACACACATAAACATACTTAGTATGTTTTTTTCAAGCCAGTAGCTTAAAGAAATAGTTTTTTACATTTTTCCTGCTACATGCCGAAGTACAGTGATTTCTGTAGTAATTTTCTGGACGCACTTTTATGACACAATTAAGACCTCCTTTGCTATCTTACAATAACACTGAAGCTATAAACCCATCATTACTGTCCTCCTGTCTGTCATTTAAAATGGAAGCAGAAGACTTTTTTGAATCTGAAGGATATCACTTTAGTTTGTCAAAAACAGTTTGGTGATTTAGTGCATTAATGGGCATTTCTATCCTGGAAATACGAATAGCCGTGCGTTAGCCGCCGCATGCTAACGTTAGCATGCTAGCGCCGTATGCTAACGTTAGCATGCTAGCGCCGTATGCTAACGTGGAAGTGGGGGTGTTGAAAATGTCCTGAAACAGTTACCAATGTCTTGTTAAGCTCTGTCTTCCCCAGAACATAGTAGGATCTAAAATGATTTTTAAAGATGAAGGAGCAAGTTGAAACATGCTGTCTCCCTCCTTGCTAGCAGGCTCCATTGGGAGCTGCCTGGCTAACTAACTACGGTGGCCCTACACGGCCAAAATTCTACAGCGGCCGAATGCACAGGAGCGGTAAAAATACAATATAAAATTTTAAAAAAGTTTTAAAATCGATTTTGGGGCTTTTAGAATCGATTCTGAATCGCCAGGACTAAGAATCTTGATTCTTTAAAAAATAGATTTTTTTTGCTGCATCCATAATTGCTACACACTGAAACCTTTTTGTCCACAACTAAAACACACACTAATATTACTGTATGAGGGACGACTAGTTGCACTGCCTACGTCATATTCAGGGGACGGAGAGCAGGCAGGAGGAGGGGGGTCAAAAACACCAGATGAGAATTTTTTCACTTTGCAAAGTCTAAATTTGAGTTAGGATGACATTTTTGACTTGTGAAAATTTCTCAACAAGCTTATTTTATGCTTTTCATTAGACTACTATTAGCTTAAAAACACTTTTCATTTCTCCTTTAACTCTGAGTCACTACAGAGGTCGGTACCCATGAGAGCAAATTTCCTGTTGTTAACATGCCTGTAAATCTCATTGATAGGACACATGATATTGAGCTGAAGTCATTTAGTGAGAGGGAGTGTCTCATTTAACTGCACTCTCATCACACTATGGTGTCCTAGACATCAGAACTTGTCAAATTGATTAGAAGTTTGTCCAAACCTAATGAGAAATAGTGGCTAAATATTTTCTTATGTTTTAGTTTGATTTAGTTTTGTAATCAATTAATGATCAAACATGGGTCTAACAGTGCTTTCTTATTTCATCCACTATTGCAATAAGTAATTAACTGATTTTTGGTAATCTTACATTAAAAGTACATCTGTCCTTCCATCCAATTTTTAACATGAGGTCAGGTTGTGAAGACAACCGGTCCAAAAAGACGCACAATCCACTCAGTGAGTCTCAGTGGGACGTGTCTGGAAAACCTCCAAAGAGAACTCCAATGGAGCTCCTGATCACATACTCCAACCACCTCAGCTGACTTCTTTCCATGTGGAGTAGCTGCTCTACTCTGGAGGGTTAATGGAGCTCCTCAACTCATGCTTGAGCCAGGAGGAAGCTTATTTTGGTTGCTTGCATTCAGGATCTTGTTCTTTTGAACATGATCATTGTTTCAAGACTTTAGGTGAGTGCAATGCTCAAAGTGGGGGGGAAGTGCCGGTACCTTACCCTACCCACTTTCAGTCCAAAGGAAGACGAGATAATTGCACGGTGGACAAGTACTGGATGTGTTGCTTTTCTCACATGTTGAAAATTAACAACCTGTTAGGCCAAGGCTTACATTTTCATCATATTTACTCATTTATTTATTTCATACAGTAACAGTCCTACTCAGTGCATAAACCGTATACTGTATATAATTTTGTCTTCAGTAATGCAGATAGGATTTATGGCTAATTGTGTTTAACCTTTACCCAATCATCATTCCTCATGAGTCATGCAGCACTGATCATGTATAGCTGACCCAATCAGAAGGAGTGTTGAGTGAGCATTCTGTTTTGAACCAAAGTCCTGTGGGAAATGTAGTTTTTACAACTCAGTTGTAGTATGGTGACACTGATGGTAAGTTCTGAGTCCAGCCATTTTTGGCTGAGAACCATAGCCTTGGATTTAGAAGAGTTGAAAGCAGCCACTTCACACTTGGCTGCAATCCCCACTCTAAAGGTGATGGCCAGAGAACATCAACAGAACTACTTCATCTGCAGCAAGCAGTGATGACACCCCAAGGTACCTAAACCAGACACCCTCCTGACTGCTCCCTGAGACAAGGGATGTCCCTGGGGGAGTCCAACCCACACATGAGGGAACAAGCTCGACTTTGTGCTAGTGATGTTGACAAAGCTCTTGCCTTGAAAGTCCAGATAGGCCTGAGAAGTGTCTTTTGCACCCCATGCATAATGCCACAGTCCTAAAAATCTTCTCCATATCCATAAAAAACATGTAGACTGAGGAGTCAAACTCCCATGATCCCTAGCAACTCACCAAGGGTAGACATCTGGTCCACTGTTCCATGACCTGGATGAAAGCCTGACTGTTAGTTCTGAATCCAAGGTTTGACTATAGGTTGGAGCCGCGGAGCCGATGCCCTGGAGAAATCTTTTTCAGAATAGCTGAAAAGTGTGAGCCCTGGAAAACTATCTCCATTTTTTATTTATTTTTAGAAATGGGAACCATTACCACTAGTCTGCCACTCCACAGGTGTTTATCCAGTCCTTTTAATGACTTCCACAGTACAACTGCAAAATACAACAATAAAAAAAAAAAAAAAAAATTAAATTAAGTTTATTTATAAAGCGCCAAGTCCCAACAGAAGTCATCTCAGGGCATTGAACAGAAACATTCGTATATAAAAATAATAATTTAACATTATTTATCTGAGGAGCAGACTGCTTTTGATATAACTCCATCACAGACTCTCATCTTGAGCAAACATGAAGGCGACAGTGGAAAGGAAAAACTCCCTCATGAGAAAGAAACATTTCGCAGAACCAGCTCAGGACAAGTGGCCATCTGCTTCGACATGCTGGGTTTGAGAGGAACAGAAAGGAGGAACAGATACACAATGGCAGGTCAAGAATCACATGTTAGGATAGAAATGGTATCAAATGAAACCGTTCATTTAAGGAAATTAGGTCAACTTGTCTCCAGTAGTCTAAGCCTATAGCAGCATAACGTCAACCAGTAACTATAGACTTCACCAAAAAGGAAAGTCTTCAGTCCAGTCTTAAAACTGGACAATGTGTCAGCCTCATGGACAGAAACTGGAAGTTTGTTCCACAAGAGAGGAGCCTGATAACTGAATATCTTCCTCCCATTCTGCTTTTGGAAACTCTAGGAACCACATAATGATGATAATAATAACAACAATATTAATAGTAATTATAATATGTACTTTGTAACAGAATAAACAAAGCTATAATATTTTAATCTTATGTGAAATTTTTGTGTTTTCAAATCTTCATCAACAAAATTATACAAATCAACTCCTGTCTCTTAACACGTTTATTTTTTCCAAACAAGTTTTGATCTTTGACATTTAGAATACAGTACAGTGTTTCCTCCGAGTTAAGCGTATAATGCCTTTAGAGCAACAGGAACATTTAAGTCAAATAAAAAGTGCACACTACTGTGTGAAGTTTGTAGAAGATCACCAACACTGTACATCTGCTTGTGAGCAGTTAACATACAATAAAGAAGACAGTTGAATTCCACCACCTACAGGTTTGTTGCATCATCACAGCTCCTCAACTTTCTTCAAACTCTTGCTCTGTGGAATTGATTCAAACAGAAGAGAACAACGTTTTCTGTCATTCAAGCATTTATTGAACTCATTGCTGGATTTACTAAACCAAACCTTTCATTATCAACATCCATCCATCCATCCATCCATCTATCTATCTATCTATCTATCTATCTATCTATCTATCTATCTATCTATCTATCTATCTATCTATCTATCTATCTATCTATCTATCTATCTATCTATCTATCTATCTATCTATCTATCTATCTATCTATCTATCTATCTATCCATCATCCATATCCATCCATCCATCATCATCATCATCTATCTATCTATCTATCTATCTATCTATCTATCTATCTATCTATCTATCTATCTATCTATCTATCTATCTATCTATCTATCTATCTATCTATCTATCTATCTATCTATCTATCTATCTATCTATCTATCTATCTATCTATCTATCTATCTATCTATCTATCTATCTATCTATCTATCTATCTATCTATCTATCTATCTATCTATCTATCTATCTATCTATCTATCTATCTATCTATCTATCTATCTATCTATCTATCTATCTATCTATCTATCTATCTATCTATCTATCTATCTATCTATCTATCTATCTATCTATCTATCTATCTATCTATCTATCTATCTATCTATCTATCTATCTATCTATCTATCTATCTATCTATCTATCTATCTATCTATCTATCTATCTATCTATCTATCTATCTATCTATCTATCTATCTATCTATCTATCTATCTATCTATCTATCTATCTGTCTGTCTGTCTGTCTGTCTGTCTGTCTGTCTGTCTGTCTGTCTGTCTGTCTGTCTGTCTGTCTGTCTGTCTGTCTGTCTTCTATCTATCTATCTATCTATCTATCTATCTATCTATCTATCTATCTATCTATCTATCTATCTATCTATCTATCTATCTATCTATCTATCTATCTATCTATCTATCTATCTATCTATCTATCTATCTATCTATCTATCTATCTATCTATCTATCTATCTACTAAACTTCTATCTATCCTTCCTTCTATCTATCTATCCTTCTTTCCATCTCCATCTATCCTACTTTCCATCTATCATTCATCCATACATCCATCTGCCATTCTGTCCATCTATCATTCATCCAGCCATCCACCCATCCATCCATCCATCCATCCAGCCATCTATCCATCCATACATACACCATCCATCCATCCATCCAACCAAGCATCCATTCTTCCATCTGTCTATCCATCCATCCATCTATCCATTAACTTTACCTGTTTCTTCCTTTTCGGGCACAGAGGTCACTGTTGTCCATGTCCAGCAGTCACTGTGTGAGAAGTGGGGGACACCCAGGACAGGTCTCCAGTCCATCACAGGGACACATACGAGACAAACGAGACAAACAACCATCCTCTCTCTCACTCACACCTAGAGACAATTTAGAGTTACCCATCAGTCTAATAAGATAAGATAGAACTTTACTGATTCTGCATGTTTTTGGTCTGTTGGAAGGAACCCACGCATGCACGGACGGAGAGAACATGCCAACTCCACCTAGAAAAGTCCCAGGCTGGGATTTGATTCAGTTTCCTTTTTGCTGAGAGGCAACAGCTCTATCAACTGGACCACTGTGTCTTCCTAAAGATAGATTTCAAACAAAAATCAAATAAAAATGTCTCAGGTTGAAGTTTGAACATGGAACATTTTTGTTCTGAAAATTTTAATATGTCGTGCTTTTTGTGAAAATTATCATCTTCTGAGAAATGTCACTTTTTCATTGACTCATGTTCAAAACTGTGCTCTATGGAAATGTCATGTTCGTTTCCTCTGATATCACACTTTAGTAACACTAAAGTAAAAAATATGAGTACATCTAGCTTTTCAAGTGTTAACTGCATTATACTTTTATGTACACATCTTCGGTTTTCATTTCTGTGACAACAAAACCCTTCACTCTCAACAGATTGAGTGTTTGGTCACGGGTCATTGCTTTCCTTTGTGTGTGATATAATCATTCTTCTAAAACTGTTTGACACATGCAAATAATGTCCCTGGGCTACTGCTGTAATCTTTAGCTTGACAAATGGGACTGAGAAGAACATTTAAATTTTTGGAAATGTTATCAAATTCAGAACAAAAAGCTCAGAAAGATCTGTCTATTGGAAATTAAATATATTTGTTTACCCCATCTACCGTACTTTCCGCCGTGCAACTCGCACCAGTGTGTAAGTCGCATCAGTCCAAAAAAGTCTAATAAAGAGGAAAAAACATAAATAAATCACTTCACCGTATAAGTTGCATCTATTACACGTCACCACTAACATGTTGCGTTTGTTAAGCGTCATCGCTGACCACCCAGAAACATGGGCCGGTGTTGCGCCAGAAATCGCTGCCAAATGGCAGCCACAGGAGCATGCACGGGAGGACTTTAACAAAAATTTAACAAGATTAACACTTAAAAACAATTATTTGTTTGTTCGAAATTATAGCAAAGGTGTGCCTCAGTTGAACTTTTCCTTTATAAATGCACTTTAATGGTCAAAACATGGCAAAATGAAGGGGGTCTGAAATCAACAGATACGCCTACCAGTAGTTGTCAGAAGCCTAGAAGGCCCTCTTGTGCCTCTAGCGGCCGCAAATGGTAGTGTTCAATATTATCCATGTCAGAATGAATGAAGGTGTCAGATGTCAGTCAAAAATTGGTTTGTAAATATGGGAAAAATGTATATAAGTCGCTTCGGTGTATAAGTTGCTGGACATGCAAATGTGTGCAAAAAGGTGTGACTTATACTCCGGAAAATAAGGTAGACTATTTCCAAATTTTTATTTTTGTTTCTTCTCACCTACCATGGGATTTAATCACATCTAAAGAAACATGGTTATTATCTGAAAGAGGACCATTTCATATATTGTAGGCATCAGTATAATTTTGATTTGATTTGATTTTTGATTTGATTTATTTATTCGTTTTATAAAAACACACAACAATAATACATACAGTAGAAGAAAATAAAAAAAACTATGTCAGTTTTTAGCAGTAAAAGTATGACTGCTCAAGATTTTATTTTGGTTGGTTCAAAGCTAATGAACAGGACCAAGTGTTTGTTGACCAAAACACCATACTAAAAACTATTTTACAGTGATGGAAATTAAGTTCTGAAAAAAGAATTTGATGTAAAATAATCCAACAGAGAAAAATAAAGCCATGAATTTTATGCAAAGATTTGTTTCTTGTGGATTTGTTTTTTTTCCTTTGCAGGTGGAGGTAATGGGGCAAAACCAGCTCCCAAAGAGTAGTTTCAGAGATGTTTTTCGGCTCTTCACATGTTATACTAAGTATTTTAGAGCAGAAAGAGCTGCAGCTTTTGCTGAGCTGAGCCAAATGAGCCAAATTTCCCCCAAAAAGTTGAGTCCAATGATTAGATAAAAGAGTAGAGTAATGAGAACAAGGAACGGTTGAGAGTGAGTAGACAGGTAAGTTTCTGAGTGAGTAGTCTTTAACCACAGACTGAAGGTAACATTACTGGTCTTCAGTATCCATCATCTTTACCCGCTTCTTCCTGTTCGGGTCACTGGGGTCACTGGTGCCCATGTCCAGCCATCACTGTGCAAGAGATGAGGGGAGCCCTGGACAGGTCTCCAGTCCATCACAGGTCTTGAATGAATAAATAAAAAACATTCAGAGTAGTGATGGTCCAACTGCTCTGAGCAGAGGCAGGGAGCTAAAAGAGTTGTCTCTTTCTGAACTTGGTCTTTATAAGTAATGAGTAACGAGTCACTTAAGACCATGAAAAGAAAAGAAAACTTCTCTTTTTGGTGAGCTAAACCAAATGAGCCAGATCCCAGAAACAACTTCTATCACTACCGGTATATCAGAAACCAAAATGAGGGAGGGTTACAAGGAGCTGGTCACATATAGGAAACACAGGTAGACATTAATTCAAGGACCTCAGTGTTGAAGAGGGATAAGATCATGGAAGGGACTTTAATGATGAGGCAAGTAGTAATCCAACATGGCTTTTTACAGACGCTTGTTGGGAGCTCATGACATTGAAAGAGAAAGATGCAACAGCAGCATCTACTGGGAGACCTGTGAACTGCTCAACAACTTCACCTTGGTGGAAAGAAGGATCACACACCTAGAATCCTTATACAAAGTGGAAAAATGATCTGCTTGTAATAAAAAAAATACAACATTGAAATGTGTTTCTTAATTGGCTATTTTCAGAAATAACACTACTCTGCTTTATTGAAAACAATCAGTCCAATCAGTTCCTTGTTCACTTTTCCACAACAAACCATCAGTTTTTCCATTCGTCTTGCAGCCAGGCACTATCTGCTGAAGTGGCTGATTGTAATGTATTGCACTGCATGGAGACTGAACCACTGACCTGCTCTTTCACTAGTTTTGTTTTCCACATTTTTGTGGTTACACACACACACACACACACACAAAGGTGTGGTGCACTTCAGTGTTCGGTGGTGGAACTCTCATCTGCTGCCGTCTTGTTCAGCTTTTAAAGTTCAAGTAGAGTGAAAAATTGTGCAAAGCACTATAAGCACTTTTCTACACCCAGGAGGTTTTGGCACATTTTCCCAAAATTTTAAACATAAATTTACTCATAGAGGAGTAGAAGATAAAGGAAGAGGACTAACTTTATCAAACAAAATCCGTGCCAGATTGTATTAAGCAAAAAGACTACAGTATATGTAAACTGATTGATTGAATTATTGAATTTACCTAGTATTTTTTTGCCACACCTCTCTCTCTTTCTCTCTGTTGGTGTGTGTGTGTGTGTGTGTGTGTGCACTTTTAGCAAAGTTTCTTATGAACACAAAGCTTTATTGAAACTTCCAGAATCCAAACGTGGGCTCGACATCCACACCTGATTATGTTTTGGAGTTAACCAGGTTCAAATGGTTGCCGTGGCAACACAAGCTTGTCAAACTGTACCTCAGACTGTTTTTATAGATGCTGAGCTAAAATGCTGTGCGTGGTAGTAGCTCTCCAACTTTTATATCTGAATGTTAACTGATTCTGTGAAATATGTGCTTAAAACTTTACATTAAACCACTGGAACAAACTTTGTTAGCAAAATATCTCATGAGCCCTTGAACAAACCTACATAAATAAAACAATCTTTAGGCAAATATCTAGTTAGTAACTTTGGTTTCTTCTTAACTCAAGATGGCTGTCAAAACCAACTGAGCTTAGAAAACATTAAAATGACTATAAGTCCTCCAGTTTACAGATATTAGGGCGGCGCGGTGGCTCAGTTGGTAGCGCAGCTGCCTCTCAGCAAGAAGATTGCTGGATCAAATCCTGGTCTTGGGGCCTTTCTAGATGGAGTTTGACCGTTTTCTCTGTGCATGCGTGGTTTTACTGCCATAGTTTTAGTTTACATGTTTTATTTTGTATTGTGCACATTCTTTTGTTATGACTCTTATTTTGAAAGGCAAAAGTAGGAAGTGCTTCCCAGCATGTTGCTAGGCAACCAAAGAAAGAAGTTGTACCGTACTGCTATGAAGGCATGATATTAGCAAGTATCTGTACAAAAGTAATTTAAGTTTAAGAAGTTCTTTATTACTCTCATTTCTACCTCAAAAGGAAGGGTCAGCCAGCGAGGTATTTATATGTTATATCATTTTTATGTCAAGATTGTATTCATGACACCGTCTCACTTAAGTTTATGTTGTATTTTTAGTTCGACGGTAGTGTTGGTGTCAGTGACAACGAAAGTGAAGTGTAATAAGAAGATTTCCATTAAAACTGACTACACACTAGCAGTACAACGAATTCATTAATGCTGTAAAGAAGAGGTGGAAGTGACAGTCGAACTCGATGACAAAGTCGAACTCGATGACAAAGTCGAACTTGATGACAAAGAAAAGGAACGGAGCTGCATGAATGCCCTGACCTCTGGTGGCGACATTGCGTCATTGCACCAAAGACCAACGGCTGCAAATGTTAACGGTCACATGTTCAACTGCTGCTTCTTCATAAAGACGTCCAGAAGCCAGACATTTAAGTTCATGTTTGGAAAGTGACACAAGGAAGGAGTAACAACAAGGAACTGTGTGAAGCTTGACAACAGCAGCACAACAACAAGATAACAAGAAGGGAAGTAATAAAAGCTCATAATTTAAGTCAAGTTAAAAAGACATTTCACCAAGTAAAAGTCCATAACAGCTCAAGTAAAACAAAATGTCAGAAACAAATGACACAGAAATAGAAGATGCCAGTGCAGAACAAGCTGCCAAAGCACAGCAAGCAGATGAAACCTCTTTAGTGCAAATTGGGCAAAAAGAGCTGCGTAGAAGTGAAAGATCTCGCATATTAACAGGAAAAGGAAGACAATTTCATAAAGAAAAACTACAGGGGTTGCAACGTCACTTTGAAAGTACTTATGACAGATGGAAGGCATTAATCAAGGTTGCTAAAAAATCTGTTATAAAAGGAGATCCAGTTGACATTCTTGAAGGTCATATGGACATTGTGCAAAGAGAACTAGACGCTCTTAACGATATTTATGATCAATACAGAGCAATAGATGGACCACCCCATGATGTGCGTTCCAAGTTAGACAAAGGCATATCAGTGACTAAGGTAGTTTTCCAAAACATCCAATGTTATGTTGAGGGAATAAATAAGGAGGAGATTGTTTGGCCTGATGCTAGTTCTGTATTTACATCTTCTAGCTCAGATACTGTCTCAGTTTATAATCCGTTTAAGGCCAGTACAGTTATTTCTAATGGCTCCTCCACCAAAAGACAAGAAGCTATGGCAGAGTATGAAGCCACAAAGGCCGTGCTTAAGATAATGGCTGAACAAGAGAAATTTAGAGGAAAAATGCAAACCATAGAAGAAGAAAACAAACGCATAATTGCAGAACAAGAAGCTGCTGCAATGTCACAACGCCATCTAGAAGAAAGAGAGGAAACTGAACGCAAGTTAAAAAGAGAAAAGGAGAAGGCGGCTGTGATCAAGAGACAACAAGAGGAAAGTGCTGCAAGGGGAAAGTCAGTCGAGGACTTAAAAAAGGAAATTGAAAGACTGGAAATTCTGAAAAAACTCAATGCAGCAAAGGCAAAATTACAAGTTTATGAAGAAGACTACTTTTCAGTGAAGCAAGAAAGCATCAGTCCGAATCCTGCAAACATACAGGTAACTGAGTTCAAAGACACTGCTAATCAACCCACACAACCACCACAACAGCTAAATGTCATTCACGAGAGCACAGGTGAGCTTGTAAAGGTTTTAGCAGAAGCCATGTCAGCTAATAGGCTACCGATTCCAGAGCCCTCAGTATTTTGTGGGGATCCACTTAAGTTTAAACATTGGAAAGCATCTTTTGAGACTCTAATAGAGAGAAAGAACATTCCCACAGCAGAAAAGATATTTTTCCTACAGAAGTATGTAGGTGGATGTGTTAAAGAAGCCTTAGATGGCTATTTTATGATTGGCTCTGAAGACTCTTATATGGCAGCATGGAATATGCTCAATGAACGTTATGGAGAGCCTTTTGTCATTGCTAAGGCCTTCAGGGACAAGCTGCATACATGGCCAAAGCTCCAAGGTAAAGACAGTGCAGAATTAAGAAAGTTTGTGGATTTCTTACAAAGCTGCCAATCTGCAATGGCTACCAATGATAATCTGAACATCCTCAATGATGGAATAGAGAATCAAAGACTTGTTGCTAAACTGCCAGACTGGTTAAGCAACAGATGGAACCGGAAGGCTACAGTGTACCAGCTGGAGCACAAACAGTTCCCACGTTTCAGTTACTTTGTAACATTCCTTTCAATGGAGGCAAGTATTGCATGTAATCCCATTACATCATTCCAAGCTATAAGACAAAGTGACTTTGACAAACCAAAGACAAAACCTCAACTTACACTCATTCATAAGAAGCAAGATACAGCGAAAATATTTACAACTAACTCTACAGAAAGAAGCATGATCTCTTGTGTGTTTTGTAAAAGAGCAGGACACAGCTTACACAAATGTCGTAAGTTCACTGAGAAACCAGTTACTGAGAGAGTCAAGTTCATTCAAGGTGAAAAACTATGTTTTGGCTGTCTAAATAGTGGTCACTTCTCCAAGAACTGCACCAATCGGATGACATGCAACACGTGCTCAAGACAACATCCCACATGTCTGCATGAAGAAAGACAAAGACACGAGACAAAGAAAGAACAACCTAAAGAACAAGAAGTAGCTGAACGGAAGGAAACTCAGCAACAGGTAACACAGTCACAAGACACAGTTAACGAAAGTACGTCTAACAGAGTGACTCATGAAAGTAGAAACACACAGACGTCTGCAATAGTACCTGTCTATGTATCCACACAAAATGAGCCAAGCAAAGAAATACTTACCTACGCTCTACTGGACACACAGAGTGATTCGTCCTTTATTCTTGATGAAGTAGCGAACAATCTGGACACAGCCAAAACCCAAGTTAAACTCAAATTGTCTACAATGTCATCCAAGAAAACAACTGTACCATGTACAAAACTTGAAGCTTTGCAAATAAGAGGATTGTTTTCTGAAAAGAAACTCACTGTGCCAGTTGCCTACACACGTGATTTTATACCTGCCAATCGTAGCCATATTCCTACTCCAGACACGGCAAGGTCATGGCCACATTTGGAGCATCTCACTGGACACATTGCTCCACCATTGGACTGTGAGATAGGACTCCTACTAGGCTACAACTGCACACAAGCCTTAATGCCCAGAGAAGTCATATGTGGTGAAGAAAGCCAGCCTTATGCCCAGAAAACAGATTTGGGCTGGAGCATCATAAGTTACTGTGACTCAAGTGACGCAGGCAGCGATGTAATTGGAGTAAGTCATCGCATCACTGTAAAGCAAGTAATACCAGAGACTGAGCCAACCACAAAGCTAAAGAATAAAGTTCATTATATCTGCAAGACACAAATAAAAGAAGTAACAGGTCCAGATGTAATCAAAGCACTTGAATCAGATTTTATAGAGAGAGCAGTGGAAGAGACGAGCATTTCACAAGAAGATGTCTGCTTCATAAGAAAGTTACAAGAAGGAATTACACAAAAGCAAGATGGACATTATGAAATGCCCCTGCCTTTCAAAGGTGACAGACCAAATCTTCCCAATAACATGTCAAGTGCTATGCAACGCTTAAGCAGTCTCAAACGCAGATTCATAAGGGATCAAAAGTACTACTCAGACTATGCAAAGTTCATGGAGGACATTGTTGCACGCGATGACGCAGAGAAAGTACCGGAGAAGGAACTCTGTAATACCCCTGCCTGGTATATTCCCCACCATGGGGTATATCACCCTCAAAAGCCCGGCAAGATCCGTGTAGTCTTTGACTGCTCTGCACAATATCAAGACACTTCGCTAAATGAACACCTGCTTACAGGGCCTGACCTAACAAACGCTTTGGTGGGAGTACTCTGTAGGTTCAGGAAGGGCTCAGTGGCTGTAATGTGTGACGTGGAGCGCATGTTTCACCAGTTCCATGTAACACCTCAAGACCAGGATTATTTACGCTTTCTATGGTGGGAGCATGGGGATCTAAGTGTTCCCCCCTCAGTCTTTCGCATGAAGGTTCACCTGTTTGGTGCAGCTTCTTCACCTGGTTGCGCCAATTTTGGTTTAAAACATCTAGCTGCACAAGGTGAGGGAAAGTTCTCTCCAACCACAGTGAAGTTCATTCAAAGAAACTTTTATGTAGATGATGGACTTGTAAGTGTTACATCAGACACAGAAGCAATAAAACTAGTCAAGGAAGCAAGAGAGCTGTGTAACACAGGAAAACTAAGATTACACAAGTTCGTATCAAACAGTGACAATGTGTTAAAGTCGCTGCCCAGAGAGGAGTGTGCTGACAGTATTAAAGATTTGGATCTAGCGCTTGGAGAGCCACTGATGGAAAGAGCACTTGGTGTTCAGTGGTGTATTTCTTCTGATGAGTTTCAATTCAGAATAACAGTCAAAGAACACCCAATGACAAGAAGAGGAATCCTGTGGACAGTGGCGTCAGTGTATGATCCACTGGGATTTGTGGCACCCTTCATCCTAAAAGGAAAACAAATCCTGCAACAGTTATATCAGGAGAATGTCGGATGGGACAAGCCTCTTTCGGATCAGCTCTACAGAGAGTGGAAATCCTGGCTTCTAGATCTTCAAAATTTGTCAAAGAGACAAATCTAGCAAAGAAACAAAGGGAATGCAAAGGTAAAGGACGTTGTTATTCTTCAAGAGGACAATTCTCCAAGGAACAAGTGGAAACTAGCAAGAGTAACAGAGGTATACCTAAGCGCAGATGGAAGGATCAGAAAGGTGAAGCTGTTGATGAGTGACTCAACCTTGGATAAGGATGGAAAAAGGACTGTCAAGCCAGTGTATCTTGATAGACCAGTTCATAAAACTGTGTTGTTACTAGAAGCAGAGTAAATGCTAAAATGTAAATATATTTTATTGTAATGTTATATGTTTGAAGTGAAATCACAATAGGTTAGTGATTTGGTGGGAGTTTTACTGCCATAGTTTTAGTTTACATGTTTTATTTTGTATTGTGCACATTCTTTTGTTATGACTCTTATTTTGAAAGGCAAAAGTAGGAAGTGCTTTCCAGCATGTTGCTAGGCAACCAAAGAAAGAAGTTGTACCGTACTGCTATGAAGACATGATATTAGCAAGTAGCTGTACAAAAGTAATTTAAGTTTAAGAAGTTCTTTATTACTCTCATTTCTACCTCAAAAGGAAGGGTCAGCCAGCGAGGTATTTATATGTTATATCATTTTTATGTCAAGATTGTATTCATGACACCGTCTCACTTAAGTTTATGTTGTATTTTTAGTTCGACGGTAGTGTTGGTGTCAGTGACAACGAAAGGGAAGTGTAATAAGAAGATTTCCATTAAAACTGACTACACACTAGCAGTACAACGAATTCATTAATGCTGTAAAGAAGAGGTGGAAGTGACACGTGGGTTTCCTCCAGATACTCCGGTTTCCTCCCACAGACCAAAAACAATGCATGTTAGCCTGACTGGTAACTAAATTGTCTCTAGGTGTGAGTGAGAGAGTGAATGGTTGTTTGTCTCTTTTGTCCCTGTGATGGACTGGAGACCTGTACAAGGTGTCCCCCACCTCTCACACAGTGGCTGCTGGATATGGGCACCAGTGACCCCCGCGACCTGAAAAGTAAGAAGTGGGTAAAGATGATGGATGGAGATAGAATAAAGACTATTTGTTTGATTTGGTGACTCGTGACAGATTTTGTGAGTCCAATGTGCAACTGTTTCAAGAGCTCTTTTAATTTGTTCATGTTGCTGTGTTCATTCGTGCTCATCTGCTCACACAGACTCATGTTCGTGCTGCAGTTCAGCATATTTTTTGTACTAGTAGTGCTTAGCGTGTTTTTAGTTTAACAGGTTTTTTTTTTTTAGATCTTATACTGTTTTTTTTCTTTACATTTTATTGTTGGATGTAACTGGGACCCTGTGTACACAATTTCATTCCACCACATGTACCACATGTGATGCGAATGACAATAAATGGAGTTAATATGTTAACTTAGGTTCGGGAGCAGGACCACGCCTCAAACCACACCTCAAATTATCCAAGTAGCCTATATATACCCCGCTTGCGAATCATTCTCTGTGTGTTACGTTTCATCAATTACGTTCGTCACTGCAGACTCTTCGCTTTAAACTACAAATCTACCTACAATGGACGACGCTGTGACCCTTCAGCTCAATCCCTCGGACTCGGACGATCTCTTTGATCCCTCACCTGCAGCCTCGGATCCCTCCCCCGTCATCGCCGAACAGGCCTCCGGTTCCAAACGCCTCCGCTCGGTGATCTTCGATCCTCAGACCCAGCGTCCTTCCTCGCTTGCAACGGTTCCTCGTCCGTCCACGGCTCGTCCATCGACGCCTCCTCTACCCCGGGGCCGCGAATTACGTTGCGGCTCCGGCCGTAGACTTCGTTCTCTCGTTCTCCAACGCCATTTCCCGACATCTCAGCTGCAAACTGCTAACTCCGCTTCATCTCTAGGTCCCTCTCCAGACATGTCAACTCATCAGCTTCTCAAATCCTGGACCGTCGCCCGCCTCCAACGCTCCCTGAAGAAAAAAGGAATTCCCTTCAGTCGCTCCGATAATAAATCAAGACTTTCTCAATTGCTTTCTTCCTCAGGTTCGCAGCAAACTACCGCCTTGCAGCCATCCGGGCAACCCGCGCTTCCGGCTTCTCTTCCAACGTCCGCTTCCTCCTCGTCACTTCCGGTGATGTCATTCTACCGATGCCAGCAGGACCTCTTCCCGCAGAGACAGCTCCCCCTCATGGGAGCCAGGTCATATTACCACCCCAGAATGCTCCTTCCCTCCCTCACTGATCTTTCTCAGCTTCTATCTACTGCCATTTCATCAGTTTCCTCGCAGAATCCTCAACGCCCCCCTTCTTATTCATCCAGGCATCCCCTCATCCCTTCTTCAGCTCTTACCCCACTTCTCAGGCCTTCCAAGCCCCTGGCCCTTCCCAGGCACCAGCGAATCCATTCCTACATCATGCCCCAGGATTTCCTCCCTCTTTTCCTTCTAACCTTGTCCCTTCCTCTACTTCTCTAGTTAACCCTTTGCCCCTTTTCGGGTGCTTTTTCTACCGTTAATAATCAGTTTAGTCTCGCAACTGCAGTTCCTCCTACCCAGCCATCCACATCCTCCCTGCGACCCTCCCCCATCTCTCCGTTTCTACGCCAGCAAATTCTACACGGTAATTATGTGGATTTAGCGCTTCTTCTCCAGCCTTCCTTGAATTGTTTTAGTCAGTGTAGGGAACTTAACACGAACCAAGAACTCATGCAATTAAGCAATTCTTTAATCTCTCGCTCTAAAGATCTTACGCCCGCCGAATTTGCTCTTGCTTTCTCCTTATTCAGAGATACTATTTGCGCAGTTTTTCCTGACCACAGATCCGAACTCGATGATTATCTCTCCATAGTTCTCGACATGGCTCTCCGTTTTGGAGGCACTGGCTTCTACCAGTATCACATCCTCTTCGCAAATCAAGCAGCGGGACGCTTGCAACAGTTTAATCAGGGTACTTATTGGGGCTCTCTTGATTCTGAATTGTATTGCCGTATTTTCGCAGCCCATGCATCCATGTCATGTAATCTCTACGGAGCCCAATCCCACCCTGCCACAGCCTGTACGTCTATCATCTCTCTTTGCTCTCGCACCTCGTCTCGTTCTTCCACTTCCGATCGTCTGTCCACCGCCGCCCACCCTCCTCCCCTCATCCCAAAGCCCCACGGCTCCTCCCCGACCGTCATAAACCCTACTCACAAGGGAACCAACAAGAGAGGCCGCCCCATCCTGTACCAGTGCGACAGGATGGTCTGTAACAACTTTAATGATCTAGGTTGCTCGAGTTCTAGCTGCAGGATGCTCCACGCCTGTTCCTTCTGCGGTGGGGCCCACGCAAGACACATGTGCCCTCATAATCCCACATCTCCAGTGGATTGACTAGGCCGCCATCTCTCCACCCCAGTCCAGGTGAAAGCTCTCTCAGCCACTCTTAAGTTTCACCCTGATAGGGAGTTTGTCGACTTTCTCATTAACGGTTTCACTCACGGTTTCCACCCGGGCATAGACGTCATCCCTGATTCCTCCCATCACTGTCACAATCTTCAATCTGCTCTGTCAAACCCCGACACAGTTGACTCCCTCCTCGCTAAAGAAGGGTTCATGATAGGTCCTTTTTCTACGCCACCCTTTCCCATTTTTCGCGTCAGTCCTATCGGCATAGCTACTCGTAAATATTCGGGCAAGCAAAGGTTAATCATAGATCTGTCAGCTCCTCACGGTTCTCACGTTCCTAGTATTAATAGCGTCATTCCATTTCCGGATTTCTCCATGCAGTACGCAACCGTTGGCCATGCCATCAAGCTCATTTGTTTAGCAGGTCACGGCGCTTGGCTCTCTAAAGCAGACATTACCAGCGTCTTCAAAGTTCTGCCCATTCACCTCGATTTTTGGCGTTTCTTCGGCGTAGCCTGGAATGGCGCTTATTACTTCGCCGTCCGCCTCACGATCAGGTGCCGCAGAAGCCCCAAAATTTTCGATTCTCTGTCAGAAGCCCTTTGCTGGATCCTCATAAATACTTGCAAACTCCCTTACGTTATTCACCTCCTGGATGACTTCCTGATCGTAACCCCTCCATCTTCTCTTTCTTGTCTCGGTTTAAGTGCCCTTTCCGAGGCTTTCTCTCAGTTAGGCGTCCCTCTTTCAGAAGAAAAAACCATCGGCCCCGGTACTTCTCTAGAATTTTTAGGGATCACTCTCGACGCTTCATCTTTTCAAGCTTCCCTGTCACCCGAAAAGGTTAATCGAATCGCCTTGATTCTGTCTAACTTCTTACTCGCCGACAGATGTTCCAAACAGCAGCTGCTTTCTCTTCTCGGACATCTAAACTATGCTATATGTATCATTCCGCAGGGAAAATCCTTTATATCCCATCTCCTTTCTAAAGCAGCTAGCGTCTCTTCTCTTCACGGTTCTCTCGTCATGGACCACTCATGCAAAATGGAACTGCACCTGTGGCACAATTTTCTCTCATCCTGGAACAGAATTTCTTTCTTCTATAACGATTTTCTCACTTACCCCGACGACATTCAGCTTTTCACCGATGCAGCTCCTTCCATCGGTTTTGGCGGCTACTACGGCGGCACGTGGTTCGCCGACAAGTGGCCGCCCGAATTCGAATCCTTCCAGAACGCCTCGAACTCTCCTTCTTCCGCACTTTTTAAACTCTATCCTATCGTCATTGCAGCGATCCTTTGGGGCCACGAATGGGAAAAAAAGTAAATCCTAATCTATTCAGATAACATGTCAGTCGTAGAAATTGTTAATAAAGGCTGCTCTCATTCTCCAGATATCATGCAGTTCATGCGCAGACTCACTTTAGTTTCTGCTCAACATCAGTTCCCGTTGCAAGCTGCTCAAATCCCCGGATCTAGGAACAGCATTGCTAACTCTCTTTCTCGCTTCTCTTTTCAGAAATTCAGACTCTTGGCTCCAGATTCAGAGATGAATCTTACACCAGTTGTTCCCTTTTTCCTCAACCATATTCAACTAAATCCTCAGTTATCAGATCTTCACCTCGCTTCTCAAGACCTAATTCTCCACAGCTTAGCCCCTCGCACCCTTTCAGTCTACCTGACCATCTGGAATCGATTTAAATCTTTTCACGCAGCCTACAGCCTCCTCTTTCCGTCTTTCGAAGTGACTTCCGTCTGCCTCTTCATTACTTACTCTCTCTAGCCCTCAAGATTCGTACTTCCACCGTCCAGTCCTACCTAGCCGGCATCAACTTCTTCTTCAGGATCACAGCAGGCGTCAACTGCCCCTCTATTTTCCATTGTCACGTTAACATGCTCATTAAAGTATGTAAAAAGCTAGATTCGAACTGCATCACTCAGCGTCTCCCGCTAACATCCGATCTCCTTAGCAGATGCATTATCACACTGCGCTCCGGTTATTCTTCAAATGTCATAGACCGAACCTTAGAATCCATGTTCCTCTTAGCCTTTTTTGGCTTTCTCCACTGTTCCGAATTCGCTCCAACCTCTTCTATTCATAATCTTCTCATTCACCCTTGCCTGTCTGACATTTCCTTTCACAGTCACGACACACTGATTTTCACTCTGCGAATAAGCAAGATCAATTAATTTGCAGTTTCTCATCCCATATACCTGTTTCGCCTTAATTCTTTCCTCAGCCCGTACAAAACTATTTATAAGTACGTTCAGTCCCGATACGCAGCTAACGCTTCTCCTCACGATCCACTCTTCGTTTCAGAGTCAGGAAATCTAGCAACTCGCTTTTGGTTCTCCCGTCATCCTTGCCAAGTCCTGTTAAAATCAGGCATATCACCCGATCACTACTCAATCCATTCGTTCCGCATCGGCGCAGCCTCATCCGTTTCTAGTCAAGGTATCTCGGATCAAACCATTCAGATCCTAGGTCGCTGGTCTTCACTAGCCTATCATTCATGCATTCGAAATAACCTTAACGACTGGTTTCAAGCCCACTCTCTCCTCAGTTCAGTTTAATTTACCAGACTCTTTTGGGGATCATAAGCGGGCCGGGAAACATTAAGATGATCCGCTTCCCGAAGACATGTCCCCACTCGAGTCTTCACTTCCTAAGCCCATCAGCATCCTCCTTGGCAGATCTCACCCACCTCACTCATCCCTTCACCCCTTCATCCCTTCATCCCTAAATTTGGCCAAATGGTGGTATCCATCAGAGGCACGCAGTCATGGAACAAACTGCCAGTTTCCATCAGGAACTGTGGCACCGCTTTAAAAATTCTCTGAAAATTTGGCTGAAAACTAATCAGAAGTGTGCTGGTGAAGATTCTCAGTCGTCCAGGACATGATAAATCAAAAAGGCGTTCAATTCAAGATCAACTGGACTTTATTTGTAACAAAAGACGTTTCGCTTCTCATCCGAAAAGCTTTATCAATTCAATGAACCAGACTGTGTGTGCGTGTGGATTTATAACAGGAGTCACGCACCATCATAATCAGAAGTGCACTCATGTGTAGATTACTTTGTCTATTTTCTCATGGCATCATATTTTTTATTGTTATTTTATGTTGTGTTATGAGCTATATAGGTGATGTTTGTATTTTTCTCCGCTCTTTTGTTTTATGGGACGTTTCTTATTCTTACCTGCCTTAGGACAACGGATGCAAATTAGCTATTGTGCTAACTCCGGCATATTTACATTGATGCTTACTGCTGTCATGTTGATTAATATGCATTGTCCTAACTTAAATAAATAAATAAATGAAATGAAATAAATCCCTTCATCCCATCTCTCCTACCTACTCCTCACCCCTTCCCTTCCCCTCCTCCCCCCCTTTTCTCAATCAATAAATCTTTAAACTTATATCTTGTGTCGTGGTCCTTGCTAGTGAAAGAAACTTTGACTTTGACATAATTTTGCAAAACATGTGCTGATTTTAACAGGACTTGGCAAGGGAGTGGGAGTGGTGGCGCAGAGGTTAAACGGTGAGCTTGTGATCGGAAGATCGCCGGTTCAAGCCCCGGTACCGACAACATCAAAAAAATGTGGGTGGGATAAGTGAAGCAGTCACACCTGTCTCCACCCTCATCTGCCCCACTCTGGGCCCTTGAGCAAGGCCCTTAACCCACACCATCTGCTCCCCTGGGAACCCTAGATAGCAGCTCTCTGCTCCACACAGAGGGCTGTGGTAGCTCGGTGGTCTGTGGTTGTGTCAGGAAGGGCATCTGGCGTAAAAACAATTGCCAAATCTTCATGCGACTACTAGTTCGCTGTGGCGACCCCTAACGCAGGGAGAAGCTGAAAGAAAAAAAAAACATGTGTTGATTGGGTGGGGGAGTGGTGGAGTAGAGGTTACAGAAGGTGAGCCTGTGATCAGAAGCTCGCTGGTTTGACTCCCTGAATTGACAATATCACAATGTGGGTGGGAAAAGTGAAACACCCACACCTGCCTCCACCCTCATTTGCCCTTCTCTGGGCCCTTGAGCAAGGCTTTTAACCCCCATCATCTCCTCCCCCAGGCACCCTAGAAGGCAGCTCTGTGCTCCCCACAGAGGGCTGTGATTGTGTCAGGAAGGACATCCTCATAAAAACATAAAAACATTCAGCCCTTTTCCACCGGTCGGCTCGGGTCGGATGTTACGTCATATGTGCGTCGCAGAGACCCCCTTTCATCCTTTTCCACCGGATATTCCGTGCTAAGCCGCGCGAGATTTCTTGAGATTTTCGGGCTGGTTTCAGAGGGGTACTGAGGCGAGCTCACCCGCTCTGGAAGGAGGGAGGAGGAGACTCGAGCAGTTTTCACGGAAGCGAGGGAAGTGATCACTGCAGGACTTTACATGAATAACACGGTAAAAACAATTATTATTTTTAAAATTTATAGCAAAGATGGGTCTTCAGCTGAACGTGTCCTTAATAAAATCACGTATTGCTCAAAACTGCAGGATTTTAAAAAGCAGGTTCGCCACGAGCAACACGCGGCGCGCGGGCGGCTTTATGTCTTTAAATGTAGCTCAATGAACAGATATAAAATATATTTCATAGCTGACTTTATAGTACGAGGGCTCCTGAGCTTAACCACGCTTTAATATTGTCACGTAGTGGTCAAATATGCTGCATTTAAAGTAGTTTCGCTTTGACTCCTTCCAAAACTGTGCTTGCACAACGAAAATAAATTATAAAAATTCGAATTTTATTTCAAATAACTCCAACAGGATACATTTAGTATATGAACATGTTGTGATCACACTAGATTTTTTTGAAAAATATCAGCTATGTGGTTTTTGATAGAATTGATAATATGTGATACAAAGTACAAGGGAGAAAATTAATGGAGGTGTCTTTATGTCTATAAAACATTGAATTTTATTTCAAATAACTCCAACAGGATACATTTAGTATATGAACATGTTGTGATCACACTAGATTTTTTTGAAAAATATCAGCTATGTGGTTTTTGATAGAATTGATAATATGTGATACAAAGTACAAGGGAGAAAATTAATGGAGGTGTCTTTATGTCTATAAAACATTGAATTTTATTTCAAATAACTCCAACAGGATACATTTAGTATATGAACATGTTGTGATCACACTAGATTTTTTTGAAAAATATCAGCTATGTGGTTTTTGATAGAATTGATAATATGTGATACAAAGTACAAGGGAGAAAATTAATGGAGGTAGCTTGACACATTTATGTCTATAAAACATTGAATTTTATTTCAAATAACTCCAACAGGATACATTTAGTATATGAACATGTTGTGATCACACTGTGTTGTTTAAAAAAAAAAAAACAGTTTCTGGACTAAATTAATCACATTTTTCTTTTACAGTCAACAGAAGAAAATCGCCAGAATTCAACAACCTGTGTCATCTTCTGGAGGAAGACGTGAGACACCAGATGGAAATTTGTTACTTCTGTTTGTCACTTCAAACTTTTCCTATTAAACGTTATATTTTCTTAAGTGGTGTCCTCGAACATTCAATTTCCTAAACTTATTTTATAATGCGAAGTGTGTATTGTGTTTAAATCCATACTGGAAGTTAAGAGAACTTTCCATTTGCATTTGACCTTTAAAGAATCATAAGATAAAGATTATTAGAATCTGCTCAACTGTTATTACGTTATAAATTATTTGGTTCTAGGATGAAGTCATACAAAAAAAGTCAAAAATTAAAAGTGGCCAAAGTCCTTTGGACAGTTTAAAGTTAAAGAATTCACAGACCATCCATCTACCATCTACCACCCAGCAGCAACTTTACCAGGGAAACTCTGGCAGTTTCAAAGATCACAGTGTGATGTTTTAAATCAACTTTATTTATAAAGCACATTTTAAAAACCACAGGGTCAACCAAAGTGCTGTACAATAACATAAAAGACAAGTTAATTAAAAACTATAAAAAGCATACAAAAATAAATACATATACCAGTCTTACTGCAGGTGTGTTAACATGCCATAAAAGATAAGATCACGTGTTAAAAGCCAAGGAATAAATGTGTGTTTTTAAATAAGATTTAAAAAGTTTTGAGGACTGTCAGCAGCAACTGCTCAGCTGATCTGAGATCGGGGAGGGCAGGAAGGTTGAAGCAGCTCAGATAAATATGGTTTTGCAACTTTATCAAGCACCTTGTGCATAACTAAATAATAAAATATGCTTTAATACATCTTTATTGTAAAAATACTAAATTGGAAAATACATGGGTTTAAAGAAGGCAACAAGGTAGGATTATGAATTGGGTTTAAAGATTACAGCTCATGAGGTACTCATTATAGCATGACATCTCTTTCACAACATTCTGTCAAAGCCTTTATTGTGTTCTTCTTCTAGTGGTGGCTAGTACTGTAGTAAATAGCTTGAGGGAACACTACTGCCACCATGTGGTAAGACGAGTAGGATTCTGGACCCCGCCCACAGAAGGGGTACAAAAAAGCTGTGGAAACAGAACATAGATGTGACCCGACCCGAACTGAGCCGATCTGAGCCGATCCAACCCGAGCCGAGCCGAGCGGTGGAAAAGAGGCACAGTCTTCATGTGAGTTAGTTCAGTGTGAAGAAGAGAGCAGATGAAAGAAGAAGAAAAATCGTACTGATTGGGTGTGTGGTTGTTCTAAATGTGGAAGTGGTTTTGAACAAATGGCTCCATTTTCATAAATGTTCTCAAGCATTGAAATAAAGATGTAAGATCACAAATATTTTCACCCTTACTCCACTAGATCCCACAAAAAAAGCTTGAAACTCAGTCCACATGATGGCGGCAAAAACCTTCAGTGGACTGGAAAACTTTGACATCATCACAGAGCAAAATTAATCCTCAACCATATATAATATAATAACAATAATGTGTTATGTATTGTCGTCATTGTTTGTTCCCATACAATGGTGAATTATACGACAAATTAGATGAGGACAGTTGTTAAAAATATGCTGCAGAGCTGTGTGTTTCACCTGTCAAACAATGTGTTCCTAAATGAAAAGCAATGTTAGGGGAATGTTTTCAGAGAGTCAGAGAGATTTATTTGTCATTCGCATTTCATGTGGTACATGTGGTGGAACGAGATGATGTACACAGGGTTCCAGCTACATCCAACAATAAATTGTAAAAGAAAAATAGTAATAACATCTAAGATATGAACTAAGAAAAACATCAACCAAATAATGCACTGAGCACTAATAGCATAAAAACATTACGTCGAACAGCAGCACAAACATTGCTTTTCACTATTACATGAGTCATTCTATAATTGGAGATACATTTGATGTCCAGAGTCATTATTTTTGGCCTGCTTTGTTGACATTTTTTCATTTTTTTTTAAATCTTAAAAATGTCTTAATTATTTGTATGGATCACAATATGTCACTGTTCATAACTTTAATATAATTACATTTAAACATGTTTTATATAGTTCCATAAACATAACTACTTGTTGTCCGAGTTGGTCATGGTTTTTCCTTCCCATTTTTGAAAATGATGGGAAAACAGGGTTTTCAGGTTTTTTTTTTTTTTTTTGGAAACTATAAAATATTATTTTTCCAGCCTGCTGAAATAGCCAATTATACAACAATATTGCAGTAAATTAATTAAAAAGACATTTTTTTTTCTAAAAAATATGTGTCCGAGAATATTTTGTCAACTCTGTTACCATAAGGTTCTGTCCCTTAAAAATTTTGGAATGACATTCCACAGCTATAAAAGTTGCATGAAATGACATCACTTCCTTTTGCTGACAAGATCTCAAGCACTCAGAGGATGTCCTTCTCTGAGAAATTATTTCAATATGAAAAACGTCAACTCCAAGAGTTATCGGTTTTTTAACGTCAATCTTGTTACTCTAATATCACTAGGAAGACGCTACTGATTTTTTAATAAAAATATTTCTATTTAAACCTTTTTAAACCATAATTTTATTGGTGATGTGCACTTTTAGCACTTTTAGCATTTATGTTAGCAAGTGGAGTTTTTCACAAAAACATTTGAAATTGTCAATTCTGTTACCGTCAAATTATGTTACCAAGTTAACCAAAAATTTGAGAAATTATCTGTTTTTCTTGTCATTTCTTGAAGTGCCAAATGTATCTCCAATTATAGAATGACCCACATGTTGTGGCACAAGATCTGCCTCAGTGTTCAACAAAAATCCCCGACATGTAACCCTTTATCGAATTGCTTACCTCTGAAATAAACTGGTTGTTTTTAATAATGCCTGCAAGAATGTGCCGCCGCTTTGGTGCAGGGGATAAAGCGGGCGGCACATATGCTGGAGGCTGAGCCTCTCCACAGGCGTCGCGGGTTCGCGCCCCAGACCCGACGAGCTCATTTCTGTGGTGTCTCCCTCGTCTTTACCCGTTTCGCCCTCTCCCTCTCTAATAAAGGCCACTAGCGCCCGAAAATGCAAAAAATATATAAAAAAAATAATAATAATGCCTGCAAAAAGCTATAATAATTGTCATTTGAACAGCATTTCTTTTTTCACATTTCAAGTTGCTCCAACATTTCTGTGGTTTTCTTGTTGTTTGTGTAAAATCCTGGGAAGTTTTTTATTAATTTTTTAAATAATTTTTTTAAAGGGTGTCTTGATTTTCAGGACTTTCCAGCACACCAGATTAAACTGTACAAAGGAAACTAAATGACAGAGTAAAGAGACGAACGCAGAGGAGAAAAAGGAAAGCTTCCAGCAGAAGTGACGGCGCTGCAGGGCCTGTGTTGACAACTCTGCAGAAGATCAGTAGTTACTGTAATGCTGCCTTCAGGGCTCCGGCTGCAACATCAGCAAACTGACAGACTGACATATTTTTCTCACCTCAGTCTCTGTTTGATTGACAGCCATAGCCCCTTAACCCCTTTTAAGAAAAGTCCATTAATCCACTTGAACAGCACAGATCTGATGGTTCTCTCTCGCTGCTCTCGTTCAACAAACTGCTTCTGAAAGGCGATCTGGTTATACCGCTGCAGGAAAACAGATTTATATTCTCTTTTCAAGGTGACGCGAGGGAAAACGAGAACTTTTATTTCAATCATGTCGCCCTCAAAATGGTGCCTTTGTGCTCCGGACAGAAGACCGCTCAGTTCCAGCCTTTTGTTTTTGTCTTTAACACCTTGTTGGAGGCGAAGGGCTGACGATGAAAAACTGCTCTGAGAAGAAGAGGTCAAACAAAGAGGCTTTGTGGCTTCAGCTCACCGCCAAAGTTCAATAAAACGCTTTGATATGAGAAATAATGTGTGCTGAAAAAGAAAAGAGAAGAAGAAAGAACGGAGATGAAAGAGTCACTTTTAATAGCTGAGGGTTATTTAGTGATGGCCTCCAGGTTTTGTGGTAAAGAAGTGATGTACCCGGTGAAGCAGCAGGAGTGTAGTAAACAAAGGTAGAGGGTTTCTATACAGTTGTACAGTTGTTTATCACAGCATGAAAACATTTGTTTGCTTCATGCACTCATAAATCCAACGGTGTTGTGCAAAAGTCTCAAGTCATTCCTCATTCTGTGTCTCGTGCTGTCCAAAGTGGTCTCGTCGTCTGTTCTTCAGACCTTCTGAAGGTCCGTCAGCTGCTTGTTCTGCATTTTCAGTCCAGCACAGGAGCATTTTCTGAGGAACTTTTATTTAAAGTCATTTACTTCTGACTTTTAAGGCATGAAAAGGTTTTTAAACTGAAGAGACGAGGCAGTGTTGTGACAAAACATATGCCGTCTTTTCCGGGCTATAAGACGCACTTAAAATCCTTAAATTTTCTCAAAAATCAATAGTGAGTCTTATAATCTGGTGCGCCTTACGTATTAATTCTGGTTGTGGTTACTGACCTCAAAACAATTTTATGTGATACACAGCGTTAAAAAAATAAATAAACACAGGAAGTGTTCCTGGTGGCTTTGTTTTGCTTAATGCGCCTCTTAATCCGGTGCGCCTTATAGTCCGAAACATATGGTACTGTACCAAACAATATAGAAACAACTTGTTTGTATTCATTAAGCACTTTGACACCAGCAGCTTGACACGAAGATGCAACCCAAGATCATTTTCATGGATTATGAAAACAGGAGGCTTTAGAAACATTTTAAATGAGTAGTCAGATGGGGGCCACCACTGATAATACACTAAAACTCAAAGACTTTATTTACGTTATTTGTAAAATGAATCAACTTCTGCTTTGTTTAAACATTTTTTGTCTGCAATGGATGTTGCAAACTATAACCACACAATTAACTCTTTGAAACTTGTCCTCCACACCTTCCACCCATCTCCATAATTCATATTCATAATTGAAACTATATCTTTGAAATAACGCACATCACCTGTAAGTCATAGGTGTACACAAAGAGCTTTTAGCTCAGAGGATGATGACTCTCATCTTTTGTAATGTAGGTCACTGATGGAGTTCTAATCATTTTGAATTGGATAAGTTTGATTAGCTGTGGTGGCCATCTTGAATCATGATGACTCCAAGTGTTAATCAGTTCTTGATGATATGCATCCAGTTAAACCATTATATGAAGTTGATTAAAATCGGTCCAGTGGTTCACAAGATATTTTGCTAACAAACATAAAAACATTACTGTCACCCATCTAGTGAATTATTTTATCAGATGAAATTGCTGAAATTCTATGATTTGGTGGATTATATGAGCTCATAATAATACACTACTGTCAAATATCCAAATGTATTTTGTGAAAAGATCAGGCTGCTACAATCTCAAAGGAAAATATGTATTTGTAAAACCGCAATTTAGAACTAATGTAGTTTGAAGGGAAGAACTACCATAATTCAAGGAGTAGGATTGTGGAATAAATTAATGACAGAAATTAAGGAAGCCAAATCACTCCATGTCTTTAAGAAACTGGTTAAAGTTGAATTGTTAAACCAATATAAATTAATGTATTTTTGAGTAATATATAAAATTGAAGGTTGAATGAGTTATTTACTTGTTTTGTTATTATAGAACAATTTGTTTGAATCAGATAAATAAGGAGCAGATTTAATAAGATATTTTCTTCATCTGCTACCTTTCATTTTATATTTTATATATTTTTCTTTTTAATTCATATATGTCAATTGTTGTATTTCATTATTGTAAAATGAATTAAAATAAATAAAAGCTGAAAGTGCTGAAGTCAGGATGGATCAGATTTCTACAGTGTCTTCTTAGATTTTTTTTATATGTGGAAATATAAAAATCCATGTCATAATTTGTGTTAAAAAAAAGTAGATATAAATAAATACATGCAGTAATTCTCTGATCCTTTGATAGAAAACCAACCAACCAAACAAAACAACAACAACAAACAAACAAAGAGGTCAACAATTCCAGTTTGGTCACATGAACAAGAACTTTTGTGAGAATCTGTGTGTGTGTCTTGTGTTGTTTCTTCAGATTTTTGTGTTTTCTTGTATCATCTGTTTTCTTCCCTCATGTTGTCTGCTCTTGCTTCACCTCAAGTTCAAGTTCAAGTATCTTTTTTGTCATTCACATCACATGTGGTACATGAAGTGGAACGAAATGATAGATTCAAGGTCCCAGTTGCACCCAAAAATAGCAAAAATATAAAGTATAAAAAGAAACATGAGGATACGCTAAACACTAATAATGTAAAACAATATGGCGTAATAACAGCAGCACGAACACGAGTCTGTGGTGTGTAGATGGGTATGAACGAATGAGTACAGCAGCATGAGATAATCAGCAGCATGAGATCAGCAGCACAGATAAGTCACATATCACCAAATAAAGTGGCATTACAGTGATTTTCTTCTTCTTTTTTCTAGTGTTAGGGATTCATGAGTCTAACAGCCTCAGGGTAGAAGCTGTTCCTCAGTCTAGTGGTTCTACACTTAATGCTCCTTAACTTCCTTCCTGAGGGGAGCAGGGCAAAAAGTGTGTGTGCTGGGTGAGTGGGGTCCTTCATGATGCAGGTGGCTCTCTTCCTGCATCTGGAGGTGTATCTTGTTCCCAATCACCCTATAGGTGTTCGTCGTGTCTTGTTAGTGTCTCTTTAAGTTCAACATCCTTCTGTGTCCTCCTTGTCCATGCATTGTGCTTCCCACAGCCGTTCATGCTCTGTTCCTTCATGTCTCCTCGTGATCACTGTTCATGCAAGTTTTGCTGCCACATCAGCCTTTGTTTTGTGTCTTGTTTAATAAATAGTTTTCTTTATTTTACCTTCGATTTTCCAGATTCTGTCTGCAACCTGGGTTAGACTCAACACCAGAACATGATAACTTAAAAAAAAAACTCTCCAAAATAAGCAGACACAAAAAGGAAACCCAGGTTTCCTCTGGTGTACACGCCACAAACGTGTGATTTTGATTCATTTGTGACCGTTAGTGTATCTGCATTGTGTTTTTAACATGCACTATCAGCACATTGATATTAAAAAGTAATTAGGCACACCTAACGTTAAAATGAGAGAAAGGCCTATTATCCTTCAATAAAGCTTTCTTTTTTAACTTTCTTTAAAAATGTAAAGTTTTTCTTTATATTTTAGGAAAAACAAAACAAAAACTGCAGCATGCAGGTAGTCCCCGACTTACGAGCGCTCTTACTTACGAGGTCCCGGACTTACGAGCATGCATCTCATTAAAAAAAAAAAAAAAAAAAAAAAAAATTTTTTTACTTTTTTTTTTTTTTTTATAAATGAATACATGTACAGTACTGGACAGTCACCAAGCACTTAGCCTATCCTAACACAGTTTTTAAAAATGAAGGAATGAGTTGAATTGTCTCCCTTTCACATAAAGGAAGCAAGCTCCCTTTATGGGAATGGAGCCTGCAGGGAGGAGGGACACAATTCAACTGACTCCTTAACTATGTTAGGATAGGCTAAGTGCTGGTGACTGTACAGTACTGTACATTTATCTATTTATAAATAAAAAAATAAAAAAATAAAAATACTGTATATACAGTACTGTATATTTTTAATAAATAGATAAATGTACCTGACCTGAGACTCCCACAGTCACTGATTGACTTTAAAAGCAGCATAAAGACTTTTCTTTTTAAGCAAGCCTATTCTGCTTCCACATGATTTTATCTTTGATCTTAGCTGATATCATGATTTTACTTGATTTTATCACTTGTTTTATTTATTTATTTTTTAAGCAAGCCTAATCTGCATCCACATGATTTTATCTTTGATCTTAGTCGATATTATTATTGATTTTATTTGATTTTATCACTTGTTTTATTTTGATCTTTGCTTTGTTACACTTTGTAGCACTTTGAGATTTTTATTAATGAAAAGTGCATTATAAATTGAATTCATTATTATTATTATTATTAAATGTACAGTCACCAAGCACTTAGCCTATCCTAACACAGTTTTTAAAGATGAAGGAGTCAGCAGGCTCCATTCCCATAAAGGGAGCTACTTTCACTTTATGTGAAAGGGAGACAATTCAACTCATTCCTTCATCTTTAAAAACTGTGTTAGGATAGGCCAAGTGCTTGTTGACTGTCCAGCACTGTACATGTATTCATTTATTATAAAAAAAAAAAAAAAGTAAAAAAAAAAAAAAAAAAATTTTTTTTTTTTTTTTTTACTATGTGATCCTACTTACGAATTTTTGACATACGAGCGCCCCCTAGGGACGGAACTCGCTCGTAAGTCGGGGACTACCTGTAAAATCATCCAGTCATGATTGCCAAGTTTTCAGATTCTGTTCCTGACTGGTCGATTGTCTTATTCTGTGTTCATAACCCTCATCGAACTGTGTGAAGTATACGGCAACAAGAAATAATAAGTACCTGTTTCAACCTGCAGGCTTTGTTATTAAAATGTTATCAGTAATACCAAGTTTATATTTCCACAGAATCCTGACTAACCTTTGATTAAAGCTTCTCTGTTAAATGTTTCCACTTTACAGGTTTTTTAAAGTAGACATCTTGTCTCGGTCTAAACGATGCAGCCTAAATAAGCTGGCAGTTTAAAACATTATCAGGTTCATTAGTGAGTAGCCGGCGGCTCATTCTTTAAGACACTTTTCATTAGTTCAAAAGCTGAGTCTTCAATTTACGCTGTGAACTTCTGACGAGCCGAACCCAGCTAAAACAGCTGCCAGCATCATCAAAAACAGTGTTGAGTAGCATCAGTTTGCTGCTATTTTTAATGTTTTACTTCCCACCAAAGGTGTCAAGATGATAAAAATGTTGTCCATGCTATTGTTTTGTTTTGCAGTATAGCAGAGACTAACAGTGCTGAAATCAACTTTGTTAGTCTGTTAGCAAAATATCTCATGAGCCACTGAAATGATTTAATTTAAAATCATTGTATGGACATGTACCGTGTTTTCCTGAATATAGGTCGCACTTAAGTCAAAATGTGGACCGTGTTTAGCTCTGCTGCAAATGTCTGCCACAGGAGCGCACAGCAAGGCTTTTAAGAAGATTAACACTTAAAAACAATTATTTGTTTGATAAAAATTATAGCAAATATGTGTCTGAGCTGAACTTTTCTTTAATAAATGAATAATTTTAGCAGGATAAACACCTAAAAATATATATTTGTTAGCTGACATTATTGTAAGAGTGTGTCTCAGTTTAATTTTTGTTAATAAATGATTACAAATCAGCTTATTTTATAAAAAGCCATAAATAGGTTGCACCTGAATATAGGTCGCAGGGCATGCAAAAATGATAAAAAGCTGCGACCTATATTCCGGAAAATACGGTACCTGATTCTAGGTGACACGTGCCACAGCCAACTGCCATAAGAAACACAAAATGGGTGTAGGTCCACAAATTTACAGATAATGAGTTAAAATGTTAAGTGGTATTAGCTGAGAGCTATTCCAGTCATGGACTCTTGATGCCAACACATCATACAAGATCTCTCAGAATTATGAGATTTTTCATTTGCAAGGTTTGACCAGTAGTATCATAACTAGTGGAGTGGTGGAGCAGAGGTTAGAGAAAGTGGACCATGTGATCAGAAGATCGCCAGTTCAACTCCCGGTAC